>BGPR01001952.1:33967-101658 GCA_013235015.1 Araneus ventricosus | reverse complement strand
ATCGAACCGTACATTAATGGTTTCAATTAATTTGTTTTCATCTCTCAGCCATATCCGATAACCCTTTGTATGCAACGCATAACCCATCATAATACCTAGTTTGGCTCGCATATCTAGTTTCTTTCTAATTTGTTTTGGCACACCAACATATGCTAAACGGCCAAAAGGTTTAAGATGCGATACCGATGGCTTTTTACCTGAATATGTTTCGAAAGGAGTTTTATTAAGGTCTTTGTGACAAACCCTATTCCATGTATATGTGAAGCAAAGTAAAGCTTCGCCCCAAAACTTTTGCGCTACACCAATAGATTTAAGTAATGTTTTAACTGCATCTAAAGCTGTTAAATTATATCTTTCTGCAACACCATTCTGTTCGGGTGTACACGGGTTTGTTTTCTCATGATTAATACCCTGTTGTTCTAAAAAGTTGTCTAAATCTTTATTTTAGAATTCTAGTCCCCCATCAGTCTTGACTGAGACTATTTTTCTACCTAGAAAGTGTTTTGCACGTCTCTGAAATCTCAAAAAACGTTTGAAATACATCAGACTTTTTATTAATTGGAAATACCGTAACTTTCCTGGAATAATCGTCTATTATTGTAAAGAAATATTTATTTCCACCTTGATTCAATGCTGGCATTGGCCCACAAAGGTCCGTGTGCAGCAACTCCAATGGGCGTTTTGATCTGACGGCCCTCGTCTTTTTAAATGAAACTCGCCTAGATTTGGCTAATTTGCATGGAATACAATGAGATCTATCAGCAGTTAAACTCGGGAGACCTCTCACACAATTATTTTTGCTAGTTTTCACAAGGTATTCGTTATTAATATGGCAAAATCGTTCCTTTCAAATTTTCATTGATTCACTCTTTGTTTTACTGTTTATATTACTAACAGAATTTATCTCTTTAGGCTTTGGGGTAATATACTTCGTAGGTTCAAAGGAATATAAATTTTCACGGCGTACAGCCAAGAACAACTTATTCCAATCTTTATTATAAACGTGAATTTTACCTTTAGAACCCACGAAGTGTGCACCTTTCTTTTCCAACCTAGAACCGGACAACAAATTTCTCCTCAACTTGGGATAATATAAAACGTCAGACAAAGTTATTTCATTAAAAGAATCTTTATTTTTAACTAAAAATCTTATTGTTCCGATCCCTTCTACCGGACAGTCTTTATTGCCTATGGCTAACAACATTTGCATATTCGTAACTGGCCTAATATCTAAAAATAAGCTTTTAGCATTGCAAAAATGGGTCGTTGCAGCCGTATCTATTACCTAAACTCCTTTATCCGAGATTTCCTCAGATAAGTTACAGCTGGTTTCTGACTGAGCATTTAGTTCTATTAAGCTGCATTCTGCCTCACTAAACTTTAGTTTTATTCTAAACTCTGTGTTAAAATTTTCGTTAAGGGACTTTCGACGAGTGTTCTTATCCTTACAATTTACCTTAAGATGGCCATATTTTTTGCACAGAAAGCAAGGACCTATTTTCTTAACAGATCTTTTTGTAGTTTTATTCTGTTTAACAAATACCTTACCGTCCTCTTTCTGGTACTATTTATTACCACTTCCATCTCAAGGAACTGCATCCGCGCCTCCAGGAACTGCACTTGATTTCCTAGAGGTTAAAGCACTGCTGAGGAAAGCAGTCTCCGTTTTCTCCAGATCTTGCTTCATGAGCTGTAGGGGTTTATTCTGGTACCCCCAGTTGGGTTAGGAGTTGGGTTGGGTTCCGTTGTTAACGTGCGGAACTCACCCAACTCTCAACCCAACCGGGGATACCAGAATAGACCCCGTAATCGGTTGGCTTCAAGTATTAGTTCTGCTTCTATCTTGCCGGCAGTAAATTCCTCGTCTTTCCATCTGTAGATTTGTTGAACTGTTGACTGAAATTCTTGAGGAAGATACCTTATCATTTGGAATCCGAGGTATAGGTCGTCCACTTTATGACCTGCTTCTTGTAGCCTAGATGCCGCCATCTTTACCCGACATAGGAAGATGCCAACATCCTTTCCTGGTTGATACATTGTGCCAAAAAATTCATCTAGTATCTGGATTACCCGTGCTCTTGTCATAGGTTCAAAATGGTCTTTTAATATCTTCCACGCTACTGCACCATCAGTTGTGTCGGAACTCAGACTTTTAAGTTCAGGACTGATATTTGTATAGATGAGAGTGAAAGTTCTATCCTTTCTTAGCTGGAAATCATGCTTTTCCTTGTAGGTTGACCCCACATCCGGATCCGCTGGTTCAGTCTTTATAATAAATTACCTGCATCCATAATGCATAAGTATCACTTGCATGTCACGCTTCCACGTGTTCCAGTTATTTGGCGCAGAACTGGAATTCAACTGTTAACCTCCATCTCTTCTGCCTCGTAACTACTATTCCACCAACAGCTAATCTAGACTGGATTAACAAAGAACTGGAATTAGTTTAGAACTGGAAGTACTGCGTGACTTGGGAGAACTGCGTAGCCTACCTTTACAAACGGCGTGGGCTGGGCCCATAACCATTTTGTTATCGACGAGAGTGTGTTAAACACCTTTAGCAGAATTGACAGTGAAAAGTTCGTAGAGGTGGCATAGTTACGAGATCAGGTTTTCTTAAAAATGATTTATTATTAATCCAAATCATAATACTCTTCACTGGAATAATCAAAACAATAAAATAAGTTTAAAAGACACTTCTCTAATACGAAAAATATTGCCAGAAAATATAACCCGACCTCGTGCACGTATATCATTCTCCCGTTATAATCTCCAACTGACAAAAAGACATGTCAACAAACCGTCACCGCAGTTGCGTATTAAAAAAAAAGAAAACCCGTTTTATTTGCATTCAAAAAATTGCCAACCGCAGATGACTAAACACGCACCGATCGGGTTCGCATCAACCCGAGATCATGGTATGGAATTGGAAAAATTCCCAGGGACTTTACCATCCTATTCCTTTTTTTCCTTGCTCACCGCAAATGATGCTTTCTTCAATTGGCAGTCAGTTAGCATGACGAGCTCATGAATTAAAGCGAAGGGGTTTGTCATCTTAACCTCCACCCAATTCGTCATTTTACCCTACTTCGCCTTTTTAGTTGAAAAAAAAGATTGAAGGTTATCAGCTCATCAGAAAAATTAAAGTAATACATCATTGAACACGTTTTTTTAGCTCTTTATGAACATCAATGTATAAATCAAAAATATTTTCTCCGTGAACACTTTCCTTTACCAAGCAACAATCAAAAGTTGCGTAGGAACAACTCAAAAACACATCACCGTGTTCTGTGATTCACACTAATGGCTGGATGGAATCTTTTGGTGTGACACGGGTAGCTGGTCGCTGAAGGTCTCTGATGATGGAGAATCTGGGCATTTATATAGGGTTATTTTCGAGAAAAATCCAATTCGTCATTTTGCCCTCTTCGTCGTCTTACCCGACTTTCCTCTATATATTTTCAATTTCGTAGAAGATATTTAGTTTTGAAATTAAAATATAAATATTGATTTATCGTGTGATAATTGAACGAGTGAATTCTTCGAGCAAGATCTTTATATGACTTATTAATAGAATATAAAACCGGTAACGGTCTCGAAGTTCAAATTGCTTCGTGATTCATTATTCTATACAATATTCTCAAACTTGGCTGTTAAACTCATGATCTTTCTCGATTATTCATTGAAATATTTTGTGTCATAAAGGAATAAAAAATATACTAATATCTTAAAAGTATAAATGGAAAAATATCATTCTACTGTTAGGTATGCTCACACGTAAAATGGAACTGCTATCTTATTTATTTGTATCAGGGAAAAGTAACCTTGGTTCCGAAGTTTAGTACGAAAAAATATAAAATATAGTAATTTGTCTTGTTTATAATTATCAAAAAATATCCGACAAAGAATAAAATTCCAAAACAGTTTGAAAAATCAATACGTTTTAAAGACTGCTTAAAGTTTCTGAAAAATATTATGCACAGATTTCGTTTGGTAAGACAAATTATTTAATTTGAGACTGGAAAATTTTAAAATATAACTTTAATTGATCTATATATATAAATTAGCCAAAATGATTTTTATTGAAAGAAAATCAACATTTTTATACTAGCAATTCTGTGAAGAGCACTCCTCCACACAACTAAAAAATTAATCTAAGATATGTTCTTCATCGCCGACTTTAAAGGTTTGTCCGAAGTTGTCATTCAATTTGAAAATATTGTTTCCATGATTACCAAGTATCAGAATTTCTCTCTCGAGGAGGTACTTTCTTTGTCTCTATGAATACACTATCTTACAAATTTATATTTAAAATCTTAAACAAATCAATGAACAATACTTAACATCTATATCATGCACCTATTTTACTCCCAGTATTCAAACACAATTACATTAAATTAATAAAGCTATGTAAAAAATGTACTGGAACAAATGAGTAGAAAATTATACTCTCCAGAGTGGAGGTAGTCATTAAATTTTTATAACATGAACCGTTCGACATGCAAGAATCCTAGAAAAAACAAACTTTCAGAGAAAGAGAAATACAGGACTATAAAGGGAATAAAACAGGAAAAAACAACCCTCAAAATGGAACTATGATCTTCTCTTTGTCTCTCTTTTCAATGCGAATTGCTTGTATAAATCAGTATTAAAAATTATAATTAAATGGCTGCTTTTATGAGCATTAACAAAATTAAAATGAAATGTCTGCTTTTATTGCAATTAACAAAATTACAATTAAAAATGTCGCCAATACCAAAATGACTAAATTGTTTTAATGATCCCAAACTCGCCACTGACTCGCAAACACATTGAAATACCTAAAACATCCACTATCTTGAAACGGTGTGAAAAATAAAAAAATCTATTTATATGTTGTTTTCCGTGGCCTCAAGGAACCTCCGTGCCAAATTCAAATCAAATCGAACAACGCGTTCGGTCGTGACTGCGTAACAGACGAATTTAGGCGCAGAAGAAATGTTTAACGACCGAGCAGGAACTTCGATTGTTCAACTATCATAACCTTAAAAGTAGCTAAAGCAGCTGAAGATGGAGGAAGTTTCTTAATGAAATAATGAGATTGGTATTTATCACAACAATATGAGCACTGTGATAAATACGCAAAAAATCATTACATAAAAATAAGATAATATTCTTCAAATTTTTAATAGCATGAACCATTTGGCAGAATCTCAGAAAATACTTTCACGGAAAGATAAAAACAACATAGAAAACAACTAAACATGGGAAGAAAACATGAAACTGTGATTTTTATCTCTCTCTCTCTCTGTTTGTTGAATGCGAATTATTTAAACAAATCTTTGCTTTAATCAGTATAAAGAAAATGACAGTATTAACAAATGACAACTTTTACCCGTATTAAGAAAATGCAATTTAATGTCTGCGTTTATCGCATTAATGAAATTACAATTAAATGCCAGATTTTCTCAGTATTTACAAAATTACAGTTACATGTTTCGCTTTCGTTTTAATGGTACCAGATTCATGAAAACGTTAAAATAACTTTAACGGCCACCCTTTTGAAACGAATTCAAAAAATAAAAATCCTTACACGTACACCGTTTCCTGTTGCTTGGAGGAACATTTCTGCCAAATTCCAAGAAAATCGTTTATTCGTGATGGCGTCACCAAGCAAAATGCTGAATTTATCGAGTTAAAAAGTGGACCTAGTTTCCTTCTGTCAATAAAAGCTGTTGGATTTTATCACAGGATGGTTTCATGATTTAAAGAACATTTAATGATTTTATTGCAGAAAATTCCATGTTTCATTTACAAACGGAGATTAAATATTTAACTATTTCGTCATGGTATTTTTTCATGGGATTTAAAGAGGCGTTAAAAAGAAAAATAGCCATGTTATAGGTAAGCTAAAACAATTAAAACATGATGGAATCAAAGTTGAACGCCTAAATCCTTTAATCGGATCCTTTTATATCTAATTTTTAAAACTTTACTCAATGTTTTTATTGAAAATATGATTTTGTTTAATTTCAACCAAAAAATTTTTTATAATTATTTTTTGTCAGATGCGGCTACCTTAATTTCTACAATCTTGAGTGTGCTGTAACTTATAACAATACCCTGCGAAGTTATACATTTCTGCATGACATGAAATTTTCTTTTTTGAAAACTGATTTTGAATAATTTCATAATTAGTTAATAATAATTATTAAAAAATTGTATTGCTGTAAGTAAGTTTTTATTAGATAAATTTTAACGTCGCAATTAGTAATTTGTAATCATTTTAATTAAAAATTGAACTTAAAAATACATTTTATGAATCATTATTCCTGTAATACTTACACATCTTTAAAGAAATTTACAAAGGTACCGTTGAACTGCAGAAAAATCATTTAAAATAAAAATACATGTAGAGAAATTAGTTTCATATTTATTTATAAGAAGAATGTTATATTCGTATACTTTCTAGAAATAATTGTTCAATTGTTATTAATTATCTTTAATTTTCATTTTTTGGACTCGAGAAAACTTTTCGAGATGAAAAAGCGTTGAAAAACATCATTTCAAATATCTCGATGTCTGCGATTGTCAAAAATTATTTCTTCCCTTCAAAATTGAGAGTTCGAAAATTTGCGCTTGCTGAAAACAAGGAGTGAGAAGGAGACAAGGAAAACGTTTTAGAACATTTTTCTGTCTACGAGACGCATACCGCTATTCCTACAGTATCTCCTGAATATTGAAAGCCCTAGGTGTAAAATTGCGTTAGATTGTTGTAGAATATCGATACTATGCACACCTTTACATTACGTTAATTAGTGATTAAATGTTTACACTGAAAATTGTTGGGGATGCTTCAGATTTAACAAAAATAATTTTTCTTTGTTATTCCAAATGCTATATTTGCTTTTTATTATATATTTTATATACTTACGAAATTTTTTGAAGACTCTTGTTGAGATTGAATCTAAAAGGTTATCAAACCACGTATTTATGATTCTAGAATGTTATATTTGTCAAAAAATAGGAACATTTGGCATGATATGTCGACATATTTATTAATAGAAAACATTATTTTATCACCTGCAGTAAAAATACGAAATGAATTAAAAATTTAAAAATAGGGCATGAAAAAATGTACCAGGAAAAGTAATTTCCATCAAATCTTCAAAGCACTGATAGAACAGATGCTTAAAAAATATTAGTTTGAAGATCAAAAGAAGTTTTGACATGCTTTGAGAAACACTTGGTTTATGAAAGCTTTTCTTCCCGTTAAATGTTATATAAGCCTTTTGGTTTCTTACGATTAAAAAAACCCAGAAAAATAATTACGTCAAGTAAATGTAAATATTTGTTGCGTGTTAAAATGTTGACTTGAGTTACTTTCTAAGAAGGGAAGACAGCTTTCATTAATCACGAGCTCTAAAGTTGTGGCTCCATCAAAGAGGCACTTGAGAAACTCTTAAGATAAAAAAATCACATTTTTTAAATCCTCAGTCTTTGATGACGATGCTTACTTTTAATTTAACAGCAAACTTACTGATAATAGTTATTTTCATCAATACCTGCTCTCAGAATTTAGTTAACATAACACACTTTTGAGCATCCACGTGTTTGCTTAATGTCTACTGTGTAATAAGAAATTAAATTTTATAAAATGCATTTCACTGAGAAATAGTTTCGGTTATTACCCGTATTCTGGAATTTCTGTGGAAATTCTTTTTGATAGAATACAATACAAGTTCTTTTTACATTAAGAGCTCAACCGAAATATTTCAATTAATTAAAATAAAAATTATTTTTTCCGTCATATATTTCAAATCAAATATATCTGATTCTCTTATATAATTCTTATACTACAACTTAAATTAGTATGTTCTATTACTTAACTAGTTCAACTTATTGTAGAAAGTTCTATTTGAAAGGTGTGAAATAATTATATTCTATTTCATAATTTAATGAGCCAAAATTCATATTTCTTTTCCTGTGTTTCTGTCAACAAATTTCCTTCCAGAATGTAAGAAAGCCAAAAAGGGATGTTTTGCAAAAGTCTCTGCAAATTACAATTACTCCGAGAAAAGTTGACAGATTATGAAATCAGCCTTGAACCCAAAATGGACTGTAACTTTGAGTTAATGTAGGGGATATTCAGCAAATGCATGTGGGTTTGATATGCTCTGCTCACAACAATTGTGATACTTTCACTGGCAGAAAATGAAATGGGCTTCATCCTTACAGAATAATGTCTTGACAAATGATGAAAATGTTACCATTAAGTTCTTCGGTATTGTGCAACGTACGGATTTAAGAGTAAATTGCATTAATCTCCATATACTACCGCACGAAATGCAAACGTGTCTAGACACTTCACCGACACACCAATTCCCGTGTTCAGAAGAAGACGACATAGTTTGCATATAATTTTCGACCGTCTGGGCAATAGATGCTGAGGGTGAGCCATTTCTTGGACTTGAATCCGAAAAAAATGGCTTTAAAATTTCCACTGATTTTGATGAATACAGAACCAGCCACTAATCCTTTATCATCTCGCAAATCATACCGCACTGACACTTTCCACATTTTTCTAATATACGAGTTTAACTGAGAGGGCTTTCTCAATTAATGACATCATTTCTATAGGGACAGCTTTAATTGAAATTTTTTCGTTTTGCATGGCATAATAATTTGCATTACCTGATATACATAGCCCAACGTTATCTACACTCATGTGCATAAATTAAGGATAATGAAGTTCAGGCAAAGAAAGAGACAGAAGCAAAACAAATTTGACTTATTTGTAAAGTCTATTTATTAAACAAAAGGTAAAGAGCAAAACAGATGCTATATGTTTGACATAATTAATAAAAATTGCGATTTTTACTACCTGGAGCAAATTTCAATAAAGAACCTATTTACAAAAAACAGTATAACATGGCTAGTATGATGGTTAATACGGAGTATGTCTCCCGGACGATGCAATACAGGCCTTACAACACCTAGCCATGCTGAGTATAAAATTATCAATCTGATCTTGGGGAATATTACACCACTCATCAAGCAATGCCCTCCGAAGTTCCGGTAGACAGGTGGGAGGGAGTTGACGGGCTGCAATTCGTCGGCCAAGCATATCCCACACATGCTCTATTGGATTCAAGTCCGGTAAGTATGCTGGCCAATCCATACGGGTGATATCCTCCGATTGAAGGCATTCGTTTACAATGTTTGCACGGTGAGGACGGGCGTTGTCATCCATAAACAGAAATTCAGCACCCATGGCGCCCCGAAACAAACGTACATGTTGTTCCAGAATGACATCCCGATAGATGTGGCCTATCATCGTTACACTCTGAACATGCAGGTCATTTCTGGAACCAAGAATAATTCCTCCCCAAACGATCCATCCTGCACCACCGTAACGGTGTCGTTCAATGGTGTTCTCTTGGTGGTAACGGGTACCTGGCGCTCTCCATATGAAAGTCCGACGAGAATCAGACTGCAAACTAAACCTGGACTCGTCGGAAAACATAACACAAGACCACTGTTGCGGTGTCCACAATGCATGCTCTCTACTCCAGGCTAATCGCAGGCGACAGTGAGTTGCGGTAAGTGGAACACATCTGACAGTCCTACGAGCATATAGACCAATGTGCCCTAAGCGTCTTTACACGGTCTGCCTTGAAACTGTCGTACCGGTAGCTGAAGAGAGCTGACGAGACAGGTCTGATGCTGTGCTCCGTCTGTTTCTTTTGGCAGTAACTGCCAAATACCGGTCCTCATTTGGCGTTGTAACTCGGGGGCGACCTGTGTTGTAACATCTACTCACATTACCATCATCTTGGAATCGTTGCCAAAGCCTGGAGATGACACTCTGGGCGATTCCAAGTTCCTCGGATACTTCCAGATGGGTACGTCCACATTCCAGTAGTCCGATAATTCTACCACGTAAAAAATCATCCAAATGCTTCCTTTGTGCCATAACTATGCGGTTATTGCACTGAAAGGCTTTTAAAGCGCTTGTGAGCAATTTTACTTCTTTGCCACCATTCCTTATATACCCCTCTCTTACACTCTCGTCATTGTGACGTACTATCCGCGCCATCTAGTGGTTTCCTGTAATTTGCATATTCTTCTTCAAGATGTGTGTGATAATTCTACAGGTGAAATTTTTATTTTACAGTTCAATTTCTCTGTGATTCTGAATTATCCTTAATTTATGGACATGAGTGTATTAGCACATCATTAATTTTGGATTCTTGAAAGATACTCATCTGTATTTCCACCCATTTATGTAAATCGCATCATTTTAACTTTATTAGATCTCGAATTATTTGTTTTTTAAATAGTTCTTTATATTAAATGACGGATATTAAAATGTTTTGCGACGAATAAATAAAAGTATTTTCTCAAAGGATACGCGGGTATTGTCTACCGTTTTACTCCCTGTTTAGTAGTATGGGCAGATTTAATTCTTATTTGTTTTGCAATAGTTAGATACAAAGTGTACTTGAATACTTCAAAAGTTATGGATATCGACAGTTTTAAAGCAGTATTCCTATTTTATATTCAGAAAGATACTCCGCCTTACCTAAGCATCCAGAAAGAACAACTGACCTTCTATCTATAAATTGTACGTACATTCAAAAAAAGATCGCTTAAGGTACATGAAGTGACTTAGAACAGCAGCAACATTTTTTTAAAGTTCATTTTTAGCCTTTAGATGAACTACCAATTCCAGCAAGCCAAGAGAAAGAAAGATTTTAGAAAAGAAATGCTTTCTAATGGTATAGAAATATGGGAATCCATACACCAGGTGGGTAACTATCCATTGGTCTAAACCACAGTCATGGTCAGTGGACTTCCCAAAGCTTATTTTGGTAGATTGGAAAGCTTCCATACACAGTTAATGTTTGGCTGGTAAAAAAGTAACTATAACATCTTATATTATTCATCACAGGCATCAATCCCAAAAGTATCCTCGCAATTCGTGAAATCCCATCTTTGTTGCCATATTTCATTTGCAAAAAAATCTTATTCTATTACATATATTCAAACATCGTATTTTTAATACAAAATTTGTGATAGAAACTCTACAGTTTTTATGATCATATATGAGTAAACGATTGTTTACTCATATATGTTCATTCCGTAAAGAAAGACATAAAATGTTCTGGGTTTGCAGTATGAAGACTCAAAAACTTATAAACAATTTTTTAAAATATATCCCCAAAATTTATGAAAAAAAAACATATAGAAAAATCATTCGTGCTACAAAACTCCAATGGCCGTAATTTTCGGGTAAACGAGAAAAATATGTCAAATCATTATCTTGTTGCTCTGCAGTTATTTGCTTCTGATTAGTAGTTAAGAATTATTTTTTTCTGAAGAATTTTCATTTTTATCGCGAAAAACAGATAGATCGAGGAACAAAATGTTTTCTTCTGAGGAAATACAATTCTTTTATCGAAATAAGTGATTAAGTACACTATTCATCAGTATTGTTTCCAATATAATGAAGAGTGCGTGCGAGAGGTGATTGGCCTGCATTCTGTTTCCTATTAATAGTATAACTTTCCAAGAAATCGATTTCTTGTTCACAATGATGTTGATAATGTAATCATTTCGCACCATTTTCATGTTTCTTTGTTGATGGCTTTCACCGAAAATACACTGTCACATCTCTTGTTTGAAGAATCAGTAAATGTTATTTTCTGGAAGTTAAGGAAATTTATGGGATTGCTCTTCGTTTGTTTAAAGAAAAATGATTTTTAGTTTTGCATTCAGAAAAATTCAATGAAGAGGAATAACAAAAAAATTATGTGAAAATTCCGGATATGAGAATATTTTTAAATGAATGAGAATGAGTGCTTTCAGAACAAAAATTAAAACAAGAAAATGCAACCGAAGGAAAACTTCGTTTACAAAACATAAGTACTCAAATATCAATACTTTAACTTTTTTTAATTCCATAATGATAAAATTTAGAAAAATATATTTTGTATTCTAAATTTTAAAATAAAAAAACGTAAAGATAGATGCTTGTACTAATAATGCAATCTTTAAAAGAAACAAACAACATAAAAAGAAAAGAGTTTTTAGACTTGATTATTAATGCAAATGATTATCATTTTCCATAATATTTATAGGTTTTGTAGAAGACGAAAATAATCACTCTCTTCTCTCTAGTCATAAACCTTAAATCGAAATATGATATATTTTGGTTTTCTAAAAGAAAAAATAATTCAATATAAATTAATATACATTTTGATAATTTATCAGTTTTAGTAATCCTACAGTAGTGCTTGGTTTGGTAGCCAAATAAACCCATAGTGACTAAATGCTTCTAATTCTTGAACTGACCACCTACGCTTTCAGTTGATGCTTGATTTAAATAATGACTGGTGTATAGCTTCATAATGTTATCTACTTGAAAATTATAGCAACTTTAGACAAAAATTGAAATCAAAGTCATATGAAAGCATATGTTTTGCGATTTAGTATGCAAAGTTATTTATTTTCGTATTGGTCAAACAACAGAAAAGGAAAATATATAGAAATTTTATTTTTTCGTTTTGCAATTATTTTCCTCCCAGACAACGATTAACCCTCTGAGCGCTGCAAACGGACTTATACGTTACGCAAATCTACTCCGACTTCCGCAGAACCGTGTTATTTCTTCTCTTTTGGTCGCCTTGAAGATGAGAACAACCGGCTTTTTCCTGGTTTGAATTTTGCAGTCGTAAGCGGCAAATACGTATTTTCTCGCCTCTGCTTTCCCCTCCCTTGATGACTTGGTTGACAGTGACAGATTCGTGGTGATAAGCTTTACAACAGACTTGCTCGCAGGTGGTACGTTTGCGGCAACAATTGAATTCCTTATCGTTAAAACGAATGGCAAGGTAGGGAAGTTTCAATGTAGCTTTTCGGAAACTTGTGGAAGAAAATATTTCTCAGATTCTTATTATGGCGTAGAAATGCTTAAAAGCTTTTCTTTTCATAAAAAAAATGCTTATGAAGAGATGCCTCTCAATGAACCTCTAAATTGATTATCTCAGCAATTTTAGCAAACATTCCGCATAACACCTTGAAAAGGTGTTTATCCCTGAATTCGCATGAATAATTTGAAATAAGTAACAGATTTCTGTTATTTCTTTATTTTGCCAATTTTGCAAAGAAAAGACCATGTAGAAAAAAATGTAATAAGTTTTGACTGGGTTTCTAGTCCTATTTTTTAGAAATAGAACTTTTAACCCAGATATAATTTCTTATTCAGAATAAATAATTTATTTCATTTTGTTATTTATTACATTGCACAAATTGGTATATTAAGGAATACATGAAAATGATACATGACTAAAATATTATTAAAAAGTTAACATTTCAATCACATTTAGAACTGTTCACATTAGAATTCAAATACAAAAAATAATTGCTTCATGAACTCATAAAATACAATTTGTACTGCGACTTGCTAGAATAAGGTAACAAACAATATGCTATTTTTGTTTCATTTCCTTAGATTCATTATAGCAAATTCGTTGATAATATATTCATAATTTAATTTTATAGCTCATTCGGATTTGACAGATATCATGGCTAAGAAATTGAATCGTTCTTAACAAATTCTAGAACTCGAGTAATTTTTTTTATTATTTTGAAACATGAGAAAGATATATCTGCAGAAACATTTGTAATTGGTAATGTTAATGTATTTTTCGGAACAGTTACAAAATTTGGATACAATTTAAATAAATTATTTTTAAATAAATATTGTATTACTGAGTCTCTGAATGGTAAAACTCGATGACAAATTTCGATTTCATTCAATAAATCAATATCGCATTACAAAGTCTTTGCAACATTTAAGAAGATCGTCTTCAGACAGTTTGTGAATATTATCCTAATTAGATAAAAATCCATATAACACTTTTGGCTCATGATAAATTTCGAGCTTTTCTGAAAAAAAAAATGGCACTATTTATTATGACTAGAACATAGATAATTGACAGGTGAAATAGACTGATCGGTTGCTTCAAAGAAAAATTGCTTTTTTCCCCATCCAGTTCTTTAATTCTTAAATTCAAGTGTCGCCTTGAACTAACTTCTCAACTATTTTCTATGCAGTTGTTAAAAGTAGACAGTAAGAATTCCGATTCACGATATTTTTCAAAATGATATTTCACGATATTTTTAGTCAACAACATTTTCCTGTCAAGTCTTTTGCCGTTTCAACACAAATCGTTTTTGCAAACAGGCCAGGATTATCAAATAGGTAAAGTGGGTAACTGCCTAGGGACCCAATATCTTTGGTGGCTACCAATGCCTTAATGATATTTTTATGCATTATTTTCAAGGTAATTTAATTTAGTGTTTTCATTTAATTTACAAGAGCCGTATACTGGAACTTATTTAAATTGAAATCAAGTATTGTTTAAATTTCAGAACATTATTCATAGGGTGTTTTTCTCATGTTTTTAATTTAGCGAGAAGATCAGTGTGATCCAGATTGTTTTACCTTTTTCTGGCTCCAAAATATCCCTAGAAATTTTATATTAGATTATTTAGACTGTGTAAAAAAGTTTTGCAATTTTTTCACCACTCATTTAAAAAAAATTACTTTACATTTTAGTTTTTTTTATTTCTGAGATATTGAAATTACTCTCCTGAAGGTGATCTTCAAATTAAATATATTTCTTTTTAATTTCAGTTAGTCTTAATATTTTCTTGTATGAAAAACAATGAAAAATATTTGGTTTTCAAACTGAGTAGGAAAGAAATTGAAACTTGTATTGCCTATAGGCCCGTTTAGGACTTAAACCGGCCCTGCTTGTATATGTGCTTTCAGATTCATCTACATTTTAAACTAGCAAACAATTGTTCTTGATGGTGTAGTGTTTTTAGTCGTGTAATATAATTAAATAAGTAATTCCATGATCAGAAGGTAAACATCCATCTCTATTCGCCGCTCACTTCGTTCTACTTATCTATCAAACTGTTGCCAGACACTACAAAGTCAAGCGATATGAAAATAGATTTTCAATCTGTTGCCAGATACTACAGAATATAGATAATACAGATGGATGTTTACCTTCTGATCATGGAATTATTTTATTATTAAACGCTCAAAAAACACTACAGTGGTGACCTGGCGGACGTGATATTTTCGATTATAATGATGCACATTTGGACTGTTGTTCGTGAAAAATTCGTACACATCTAAACGTTTCCGTTTCTGGATATGCTTTCGTTTTTGGATTAATTCTTTTTGTGAATTCGTCGCACTGTCTGTCTGCTCTCCTGAATTTAAAGGATTTCTTGCATAATGTATGAGGAAGGTGCAGTTCAAATACCTGTCTACAATAGATCGGATCCTGCTCTCTGGTTTATTATGTGCGAAAGCACGTTTAAATTAGCTGTTCCAAAACCTATTACAGAATCTGTGACTAAATTTAACTATGTTGTTTCCCATTTACCTCCAGAGGTTGCGTCGCTTGTACGCGATATTTTGATGAATCCTGATGCCACAGATCCTTATACTCGTTTGAAAACGGAACTTATAAATAGGTCAGGTGAATCGTCACAACAGGAGATTCGTCAGCTTCTATCGGGTGAAGAGTTAGGTACTAGGAAACCTTCTGAGTTGTTAAGAAATATGAAACGTCGTGCAGAAACTTTAAAGGTCCCAGAAACATTTATGTTAGAATTGTTTTCACAGCGTTTGCCAACATCAGTACAATCTATCTTAGCAGGTGTTACAGACCTAACATTAGATAAAGCAGCTGAAATTTCAGATAGGATTTTAGAAGTTACACCTGTTCCTATGGAAATTCATGCTGCAAATAAGAACAATTCGAATTCCATGGAGGAAAAACTACTTTGCGAAATAGACAAATTGAATGCACGAATTGATAAGCTCGAGTTTTCTCTTAGTCGTTCTCCTTTCCGCAGAAACAGAAGTAACCAAAGATCGAGAGGGAATAGTCAAAATCGAAATTCGTCTGTTTGCTGGTATCATCGTCGTTTCGGAAAAAACTGCAAACCTGGAAAATGCGGTTTGCCTTGTAATTTTCAGGGAAACGAAAACGGCGAAGAATAGACGAGACATGTTCTTTGTCGCAGACATCACGTCGCCTGTTCATTCGAGACCGGATATCAATTATCTCCTTTCTGGTCGACACCGGTTCTGACGTGTCTTTAATCCCTGCTAATACCTATCAGAAAAGAAACTCTTCGAAACAAACCCTTTTCGCTGCAAATTCTTCTACTATTAACGCGTATATGGACAGAAAGCATTATCCTTGAATTTCAATTTAAGAAGAGATTTTTTATGGACTTTTCTGATTGCCGATGTAAGTATACCTATTCTTGGAGCGGATTTCCTCCATTATTTTGAGTTGGTACCAGATCTCTGCAACAAATGCCTTAGAGATACAAAAACAAAATTACAATCAGTAGGTCACTTAAAGTATGCTGATCTCCATTCGGTTCAGATTTCTATTTCTGAAGATACAATTTATCATAAACTGTTAAAAGAATTTCCTTCTATTACTAAATTGCCTAATCCAAATCAACCGGTGAAACATACTACTGTTCACCATATTGTAACAAAAGGTCCTCCTGTGGTGGCAAAACCTCGAAGGCTAGCTCCAGATCGCCTTAAAATAGCGAAATCAGAATTTCGAAATATGATGCATCTAGGACATTTACGACCTTCGAAAAGCAATTATGCTTCCCCACTCCACATGGTTCCCAAGAAAGGTACTTTAGATTGGAGGCCTGTTGAGGATTATAGAGTTTTAAATTCTCAAACATTAAAAGATAAATACCCCATTCCTTGTATCGCTCCTTTTACAGCTGAATTACATGAATCAAAAATTTTCAGTAGTACCGACTTAATAAAAGCTTATCATCAAATTCCCATTCACCCAGAAGATATTCACAAAACTGCAATTTGTATTCCTTTCGGTTTATTCGAAAGTACAAGAATGCAATTCGGACTGTGTAACGCATCTGCGACTTTTCAACGTTTTATAGATGAAGTTACTCGTTGTTTACCAGGAGTTTACGCTTTTGTCGATGACATTCTGATAGCATCTAAATTACCAACATTTAAAGACCTTATTTTCAAGATTAGATGAATACGGCCTATGCATAAATGTTTCGAAATGCATATTTGGTACATCGACAATAGACTTTTTAGGTTTCAATCTTTCAGAAAACGGAATTAAGCCTCTACCTGATAAAGTCAAATGTATACTGGATTTTCCTAAACCAGATACTTTAACTCAGTTGCGTAGATTTTTGGGAATGTTTAACTTTTATATATGTTTCATACCTAAAGCAGCACATATACTTGCTCCTATAGCACAGTTTTTGGAAGGGCATACTAACAAAAAGAAATCGCGTTCCAGTGTTTGCAAGTCATTCGAACAACTCAAATGGAATGAAAATGCAGAAAAAGCTTTTCTTGCCGCTAAAAACGCGATTGCCGAAGCCACTCTTTTGAGGCATCCTATTTCAGGAGCTCAATGGAGCCTATGGGTGGACACCTCAGATGTTGCTATAGGAGGCACTTTATCTCAATTATCGCAAGGGAAATGAGAACCGATAGCCTTTTTCTCCATGAAACTGAACAAAAGTCAGCAAAAGTGGTCAACCTACGATAGGGAATTATTTTCAATTTATTCGGCTATAAGAAAATTCGAACATATGTTAGAGGGCAGAAATTTTTCAATATATATTGACCAAAAACCGCTAATTTACGCTTTTAAGTAAAACCCAAATAAATGTTCCCCTCGACAATTACGCCACTTAGATTTAATTTCTCAATATTCGACCGACATTCGGCATGTGCAAGGTTCTCAGAACATAGTTGCTGATGCACTTTCTAGAATCAAAGTTGATTCTATTACTAAATCTCCAATTTTTAAATTTTAAAGAATTTGCAAGAGCACAGAAGGATGATTCAGCTATTCAAAAATTCCTCCACAATGATGCATCCTCTCTACAATTAGAACTCAAACCCTGCCAGAGTGCCAATTGCAACTTGCTTTGCGATACCTCAACTGGAGTTCCACGTCCTTTTGTTCCTGCTTCCTTTCGAAAACTCATATTTGATCATCTACATAATTTTGGCATCCTCTCTCTCTCTGAGATAGCAGCTTCAACCAAACTTATTAGTGCTAGATACGTATGGCCAGGTATGAAATATCAAATAAAACAATGGGTCCGGTGTTGTGAATCATGTCAGAGATCGAAATTCCAGAGGCACACTAAAACGCCTCTAGGCACATTCTCTCTTCCCGATGCCCGATTCACACACATCCACATCGATATTGTAGGTCCCTTGCCACCCTCTGAAGGTCAAATTTATCTTCTCACGATAATTGACCGTTTCTTCAGATGGCCAGAAGCAATACGTATCCCAGATATGCGAGCAAAAACTATATGCCGTGCAATTTTCGATACATGGATCTCTCGCTTTGGATGCCCATCTGTAGTAACTTCTGATCAAGGATCCCAGTTGCGTTCATCAATGTTTGTTGAATTTACTCGCATGCTGGGAACTCAAAAGATCAAAACAACTCCGTACCATCCGATTTCAAACGGAATTGTCGAATGTTTTCATCGACATTTAAAATCGGCAATTAAAGCTCATGAAAATGAGAAATGGTCAGAGTTAATCCCGATAATCCTTCTAGGCATCTGAACAGCCGTGAAAGAAAATTTGCAATCTTCTTGTTCGGAACTTGTGTACGGTACAACCCTACGTCTTCCTTGTGACATGATCGATGTATCAGACATTCCTCCTTGTGATATTGAATTCATAACTTATCTTCGTCATAGAATGCAACAGCTAAATCCTGTCGCAACATCCGCTCACTGCACCGATCGATTCTACATCCATCCTTCACTGAAATCTTCATCTCATATCTTCTTAAGAATAGATCGTGTGCAACCTCCATTACGTCAACCTTATACTGGTCCTCATAAAGTGTTGTGCAGAACAGATAAAAGAATCACCGTTGACATTAATGGTCGAAAAACTACAGTTTCCCCGGACCGTGTCAAACCGGCACATCTTCTCCCGGAAACTGTGTTATCTCCACCTCCAGTGATCAAAAACTTCAAAAGTACTGATGTTTATACATCCAAAAACGACGAACCTCCAACATATGTCACAAGATCAGGAAGACGTGTACATTTCCCAAAAAAACTGACTACTTACATAACTTAATTTTTTTTTCTCTCTTGTCTCTTCATTTTCATTTACGGTTGTGTATTTTTTTAAAGCATATGTTGTATTTTTGTGTCGTTCCATCGTATTATCCTCTGTCACTGGGGGGATACTCTGTAGTATCTGGCAACAGATCGAAAATCTATTTTTATATCGATTGACTTTGTAGTGTCTGGAAACAGTTTGGTAGATAAGTAGAACGAAGTGAGCGGCGAATAAAGATGGATGTTTACCTTCTGATCATGGAATTATTTCATTAATTATATTACACGCTCAAAAAACACTACTATTCATACACAAACACATGTTAAACGTTGTGTTTCGTTTTTAGTTATTTTTTATATTCTCTGTCAATAATGTTTCTCAGTTTGTAACAGTTCATGTGCAGCTTGTAAGATATTCTAATCTTTCACGACTTTAAAGAATCCAACCTTGCCTTAGATTGGTAGATGTAAAATGTGCACAAACTGTATAATTATATTCAAATGTATTTATACTTGGATTCAGAGGCGAATCCAGGATTCGGGTCTGGGGGGGGGGCTGAGGTCATAAAAAATTTGTATCGTCGTGACGAATATCAAACCTCATGGCTCATGTAAACCAAAACAATTTAACCTTACAGACTTTTCTCTTTTCTTTGACAGAAAAAATCATAAAGAAAACTACATTACCTTCGATAATTTAATAAAAAAAATACAATGAAAAAAATAGCTAAAAAATGTTTTCGACTGCGTCAACGCTACAATTACAAGTGCAATGACTAGAAAAGTAGGAAAATTTTCGAGCCTGTCAAGTCAGAAAGCAATGTTGTCACATTTCAATTTTTTTTTTTTAAAAAGGGAAGTTAAGAACAAATAGTTGCAGTGATTTTAAATAAAATCAAGAATTCTGTCAGCTCTGGGGAGGCTGAAGCCCGATAGCCGCCCCCCTGGATTCGCCACTGCTTGGATTTAGAAAAACAGAAATCATTTTCATTTTACAAAATCAGTCAGCGGCGCGGGGCCTTGTGCGGTCGCAACTTTCACACTCTCCTCCGGCCGGCCCTGGGAAGGGGATCTGCTAGCGATAAGAAACGGGGGTAGACTCTCTCCGCTGGGATAATTAGACCTGCCGCAGATAGCAATGAGAGGGGGGAAAATTCAGGCGTTTCTTTGTTAAACACCTCTTGTAGGACGGGGTATATTTCTTAAAGGAACCCATTGCCAAGCAGAGAGATATTTTTAGACGGCTTACTCTGACCTATTAGTCGCTCAGAGGGTTAAATGCCGTCCTTTATCGCCAGAATTAAATATGTTTTTTTTTTGCTTTTTGTTCATCAGGTAAAAACAAACCGAAGAAGTGGATATTTTCTCGAGGTAAGTGCCGCTACTTTTTCCCAAAATATAATAGCCATCCAATTCTTCATCTTTAAACCAAACAATACTTCAACTTACTAATCTGGTGTGTGGTGAATAAGGCGTTAACGGGCCAATGGCATACATTCTGTAATTGACATAGATTGAATAACCTTTGCTATAAATTCATTATCTTGTCCACTGATGTTGATGGATAAATCTTAACAGTAACGCTTTTTAATGGTGCATCATTGATGACTCGGCTGTTTACTTCTAATCAAATCTCTCGGTGAGAAAGCATTTTATATAGGATACATTACAGGAAAAGGCATAGCTAATTGTATTTCGTTTATTTAACAAATGATAATGTTTTCAAAGATTAAAGAATTCTAACTCATATTTCTTCAGATAGTTTATGGAAAGATGCATTTACTGATAAATTCTTGTCTTAGGAAAGTGATTTTTTAAAGCACTGAAGATGGCAATCTTATGTTTATATTATAAAAGATAATTGTTTCTTTCCTTTCCTGATGGGAAATTTTGAAACTCCAAATATATTTGAATTTTTAAATATGCACTGTTATCAATTAGCGATTTGCAACATTCTAAAAAAATTCTCTCAATGTACGCCATAAGTGTTTTTATATTTAGAACATTAAAGCTTAAAAATAGAAAAAAAAATCTATTTCAGCTTCTATTTGCAAATTTGGATTAATTTAAATGAACGAACATATTAACATGATTCAAAGGTCAAGAACTGTGCGTTTCAAAGGAAAACGTCGATAGAATTCTTTTTGAATAAATCAGCAATACTTTTTAGGTGGTGTGCCACCACTCCGAAATGCAATAGGTATAAGAGGGTAACTTGAAATAACAAAAACAAATTTTCCTGTTAAAACAACACATTGTAGCTTCAAAACAGAATCATTTATTGCAGCATCCATTTGCAAATTTAGCTTAAATTGAATTAAAGGATATATTTACATGATTTTAAAGTCAAGAATTGTGCGTTTTAAAGGAAAACGGAGATATAATTCTTTTTGAATATATCGTCAATTCGTTTTAGGTGGTGTGCCGTCACTTCAAAATACAATAGGTATGAGAAGGTAAGTGAAATAACAAAAACAAATTTTCCATGTTAAAACCAATTCTTCAAATTAAAGCAAATAAATTGATTTATCATCATAAAATCATATCTAATGTATAATACTGAACTTACTAAGAGTGCATAGGGAACTTTATATCAATATGACATTCTCACTTACGTAAAATCCATTAAATAATAAAATTTTGGTTTTCTCATTTTACAGCTGACTACTGACTTAGCATCAGGTTATATCAAAACTTTCTGGCTTACCAAATATCTTATCTTTACTTGTATCCATACTTACTAATAAAATAAGTGAATAGTTTATATTTAATTAAGGATGCGAAGTGAAGATTGAATGCAATGCAAAATTATCAAAAACAAAATACCGTTGTTTACAGGTCCAAGTTCAATTACAAATCTCTGAAAATATTTCTAATATTCATGACAATTTCACAGTTTATCACTACTGTTTGACTTTCAAAAGATAAATCTCATTTATGCAACACCAAAGATATATTGCATATTGCATTAAAGCAATTTTTTTAGCATTGTTTTATTTCGATCACTGTTAGTGATCAATATTTCTTAGAAATTAAAATTAGAAGATAATCAACATTTAGATAACTATTCACAAATATTGCGAATAGCATTAATTCACTATGGATTTACATAGTTTGATTGAAAAATTTCGTGTAAAATTAGTTTTCACTATTGAAGATGGACAATTAAAGTTTGTGAAGTATGAGAAAAAGTGAATTATTTTTTTTGGCTATTATGAAATATGAGAATATAATAATTAATTTATAGAACAGCAAAAAAAAACCACATTAAAATTAAGAAATTCAGAATAACTTAATTTTTTTATGTTAGAAAATTCAATTGCGCTTTATTTCAAATGTTTAAGAGAAGAAAAAAGAAAGTTGCAAAATAGATGTATATAAACAATCGAATTTGAGCAGTATGTTTTCAGTAATGAAGTGCATACATTTTTAAAAAATAAAAAAACAAGAACCTTACACCAGTGCATATAAAAAATAATTGCAGAATGGTGATAATAATTTGAATTTCCAGTCAATTACAAGCAAATATAACTTATTTTCGTTTCAGATTTCATCAGAGCTCCAAGGAAAAATAAATCTATTATTTCATATTTTTAAATTTTATTAATAAAAATCTAAAATCTGATAGTCACTTTTCTTTAATTTGTCAATAATAGAAGATTATAAAATGCAACGTGATGGGATATTTTTGAAAAAAATTTCATAATAAAAACAGTAGAACAGAAATACGGAATAAGACTTTTATGCACATCTTTTAGAGCAGCCTCGGTAGCAGTACGCAATTTCAAATGAAATTCCAATTATGTGTCGTCTTTTACATAGTAATAGTTTATAATCTAATTATATTTATGTATTTCATTATATGATTAATAATTAGGTAACATTATATTTATATTTAATTTTAATTGCTAATATATATATATATATATATATAATGTCTTCGTTTTTGTAGTCGTTAAATGATTAAACAGGCCGAGCTAAATTCTAATTTCCATTTTATTATGGGATAGTGACGGAATGCACGTACAACATGCTGTAAGTTTTCATGCCAAAAGAGAACAGAAGATCCCTGCTTTTTCTCAGGTAGGGATTTAACAGACAGACATGTGATCAAAGTGAAGGGAATAATACCTATTTTTACTATATTACTTAAGTGTTTTACGGAAAATTCATGGCGGCAATAAGTCGCTGATTTCGCGATTTGTGTGCGCGTGCTAACGATTAGAATATTCTTTTTTTAATATTCTAAATATGTCAAAACGAGAGATTTAAAAAACCTCCAGAGCGAGAAAAGAACGAAACTGGAGTTTTAGAAAAGTGATTTTGGAATACATTAAGACTTTAAAATATATAATATTAGAATTTGAAAATTAAGTGAGATTATTATATATATATATATATATATATATATCATTAAAACTGAAATAACAATTTCATCATATACACCTATTACACCCTAATTTAAAATTAAATATAATAAACAATATAACCTAATAATATTCACACAATGAAATACAGAAAGATAATAACTATTACTAATAACTATTACCATGAAAAGCCAATCCAGATATGTAATTCCAACAATCAAATGCCAATCGACCTTAGGAATCGATTATGTCACATTATTTCGAAATTTATAGGCACCAACCTTCTGTGAGGGCCAATTGTTGGAAAAAGACAACAAATATAGGAGTAAATCGCCAAAATATATTCAGAAAAGAACGAGAAAGTTAACTAAATGCTTACTGATTCAAAGTCATAGCAAAAAATGCCATAAGCTAAATATGAATTACAGTCCCTCATTTATTGTGAAAATATTTTAAATAAAATATGTTATATATACTATATTAAATCATTATTACTAAATTAAACTATAAATTTGTATTTTTTTAAAACGTTATATTAACATGTTTTATTTTAATATTATCATTTAAATATTGATGTAATTCTTCATATTATCATTTGCAAACTGTTTCTAATAATAGTGGCGCCATCTACCAATGTTAAGATGTACTAAAATCTAACTTAAATCAAAGGATATGAATATTTCAAATTAATCAATTCTAATGTACTATTAATTTAAAGGTGTTAACAACTTTTTGCTAATATAAGCAAGCATGAAATTAATAGGAAATCCATATGTCAGGGCATTTTCAATAAATGTATCGATCTGGATCTCTGTTTCTTATTATCTGTGATTAAGATATTGCTTCTATGTAAATAGTTCAGGATGAACTTTCGAAATATTTGAATACTTATATTGCTATTCGAAAATGGTAGCCTATTTATATTAAACAAAAAAGTGTTTCTTTTATCAAAAATTTCAGTATTTAATTTATTATCAGCTATTTTAATCTCAAGATCTAGAAACTCTGCGGTAGTAATACCTTCATTAGTTTTAATTAAAGTTAAATATTCTGTATAAAAGTCAATGCGTGTATCCTTCTTCCCTTGAACAAATAATTAAGTCATCAATATACCTGTACATTATACAAGAATTGTAATTGATTTCTTTTTCATAATAATGATATATATATATATATATAGAAACAAAACCAGAAACAAATGCAATAACAGTTAAGAAATTACTTAAAATGAAGAAGTGCAATTTCAAACGAAGTAAACTTCTGGATAATTTTAGGAAATGAACAAAATATGAAAAACAAAGAATCTGAAAAAGATATAATTGTGAGAAAAAATAAATTCTATAAATGATTTAAATATGAGGAGAAAACTTCACAAATGCGGTGAATGCGCCAATGCAGCAGTACATCCGAAAAGTGAGAAATATTAATAAAAGAAAACATTAAAAACACGTTGCAAAAGTAAAACCAAAACAATAAAAAAGAACAAGACGCCAACGTCCGGGATGCGTCATCAGCAAGAGAAATCCCGAACGAGCGTAAACATAAAATTCGGTGTTTCCTGAACACAAAACTCTAGCAATAAAGCCAAAAAGAGTTTGTTCCCCCTGAACACCGAACAAAAACCAAAGTTTGAAACAAAGCAAAAAGCCCAAGTCCAATTGAAAAAAATAAAAATAAAATAAAAGCCCAAGTCCATTAGAAACAAAACATATTAAATCCAACCCCGAAACCAACAAAGCAAAACAAAAACGAAGAAAAAGGTCAAAATTCACCCAAAAATCCACAAATGAAGAGATCATGGATGCAGAAACACGCGGCATGAACAACCGTTCAAATGTGCTGACGTGACAACGGTTGAAGTGGTGGACAGTTAACTTTTAACGTCACAAGTTTCGGAAAATAATTTACTAGGAGTGAGAAGTGAAAAGTCATAGACACCTTTTGATGTCAGTGAGGTCTTAGGAGCTTTACTACGAATATCAGTAGATAAGTAAACAAGCTCAGAGGCAAATAGAATAAAGGCAAATATAGGCAGGTTTTTTTTACAGAACGCTGTGGATTAAAGGTAAAAAAAGAGAAATTGTAATTTTATTGGAATTAAGATTGCATTTGAAAAGTTCAATTTGCTTTTCCTTTGATTCTGAATTGTTACAGATATTTTTAATCCTTAGTAATTGATGTAATATTGTGTTTTTAAAGATCTTAATAGAGATATTAGAATTCCAAAAATTGAACTTATTAACATTAAATTTAAATTCATTTCTTTTGTCGTAGATGCTTAAATTTAATTCGTTCTGACAATCAATATCAAGATCAAGAAAAAGTGCTTTAATATTATTATCATTAGTTTTTGTTTATTTTAGTTCCTCAGGATAAATATTCCCACTAACTGTAGAGAAATCTTTAAAATTAAAACTCAGGATGTCATCTATATATCTAAAAGCTGATTTTAAACATAAAACTGTATCTTTTTCGTAAAAGTGAAGAAATAGATTTGCAACTAAAGAAGAAAAACAAGAACCCTGTGGAATTCCTTTAATCTGTAGGAAAATATTTTCGCTATTCGAGATGAAATTATTGAAGACGCGTAAATTAATAATGTCTAACCAATACGCTTCTGTGCATTTTAGCAAATTTTTCAAGTCATAGTAATAATGCATTAAAACTTCTTTTAATTTATTAAGTGGGATGCTAGTGTACAGGTCCTAAAAGTCGTATGTCTCAATATATGTAATTACATTGTTTTTTGCAAAATCAATCACTTTAGTATTATTTTTTATAATCCATGTATGCTGAAATCCCTGTTCAACTTAATAGTTTAACAAGATTTTGCTGCCCATGCTAAATAAATCCACATGATTATCGGGGAAGACAGTTAAATTTAAGAAAATTGTAAGTAAGCTTTAACTTCTAAGATTTTACAATTAAAATTTTCAGTATTTGATCACATAAATATTTACTGTTCTATGAAGCTATTTCATTGCTTTCGGTATCATTTTATGGATATCAGAGTAGTAAATACATAACATAGGATACAACAACTATTTTGACATTTTGCCAATTTATTGCTAAACTATATCCCAAAGAAAGATTTATCAGCAATATATTTTTGGAAACAAGAGAGAATAAAAGGTTTCAAATTACTTTTGTTTGTTTGTAAAAATATGACATTTTTTTAAAGAAATTGCTATTGCAGAGAATATACGCTAGACTTGTAAAACTGTTTTCGTCTTTTCATATTTATTTTGTATAAAACTTAACTTTACATGTTTTGAAATACCATGTTCACATATAAACTTTTTTTATATTTTGTTTATTTTAACTTTTAGCACTTCATGATAATTGTTGCTGTAATTTAGGGGAACATGGAAATCATTTTTCGTGTTATATTAACAAGTTACACGTTGTCATATTCAAAACATAGCTAGAAGGGTCCCAAAAGTCAAGCAATGTGAAAAACATTTTGAAAAAAATACAAACCGAATAAAGAAATTGAGGCCCGAAATTGCTATATAAGAAAGAAATTTTCCAATTTTCGTCGTCAAAAAGCCATGATCATTTAAACTTGAGTGATTTGATTTAAATGCGTTACAAAGTGTTCTAAATAATTCATCCTTTATTATCGAAAAATTGATTGCAGAAAGATTTTTCCTTCTTCGAATTGCCCTAGATTTAGAAAAACAAAAGATCTTCCATATAATGTCCTACTTTCTTGAAATAAAATTCAAATATATTATGTGTTTGCGATCTATTGAACTTTACTATGCAATACCAGCCATGATAAAATAATAGTAAAATTGGATTAAGGTTGATTATGCTTATTTATTTAAAAAGTTTCTGATATTGCATCAGTTTATTTTATTTCCTATGTATATTAGAAATGTAAATTTATATTTTCTGTAAAAGAGTAGAGATTATTCTCCAAGAACTCTGTAACACATTAGTGTAGGTATTTTTATAAATATCTTCCTGTGTATTTTGTATACATACACATCTGTACCTAAGTATAATACAGTTCAATTTTAAAAATTTATTAATCTGTATTTTCTGTCTCAAGTATTATTACTAAGTATGAAATAGGAATTTGTTTCGGAGCAAAATGAGTTTTTTAAGAATTAACCAAATTAAAACAGACTCTTGCTGGTTTGTACACTAAGAAACACTAAGCACAATTGAGATTATCTCTCAACACAGCGGCATGAAGAACATTTTCGTGTTGTGCTGTGTTCAAAAATCGAAATTAGTGCATTTTTTATTTATATAGCATAATCAATTGAACTATCATTTACATTTTTATAGAACGCACAAAGATATAACCGTTTATTTTAACAAGAAGTATTTTGCGTATATAAAGGCGGCGTTGCCACCTATGAAAATCGCATTTGTCTCAAAGATCTAAATCTATTTTCGAGAGCATGTTGTACAAAAATTATCTCATAAATTTTTTTTCGCCTTTAAGTTACAAGATATTTCTAACATCTTCATGTGCTCTCTGAAATGAATATTTTAGTAAGTAGTAATCAAATCAGAGTCAAGGATTCTATTTTATTATTATCATTCTTAATTTATATTAGCCAGATGCCTTTTATATTATCACTTGAAGTGCACAAAAAATAAAATTCTCTTAAACTCGAGGGCGCTTTGTATGGGAGATATTTTTTCTGGGAATATATGCTTATTTAACAGGACTATAATTTTTTAAGAACTTAACCAAATTAAAAACATGAATATGTTGGTAAAAGAAGATCAAAAATGCCCTTCAACACTGGGGTTTATAAAACATTTTTCTTTGGATTTTATTTATGATATTCATATAAATACATTTCTCCGTGTATAACATAATTATTAGAAACACTTTTAATAGAAGTTGCAACTGCGTATACATATTTTTTACTAAGTATAATTTTCATTCATAAAATTGGTGGGGCAAACCGTAGAAAGCAATTTTGCCTGCAACTTGTAAATCGTTTTCAATGCATTTATAGAATAGTCTTTGAAAATTTCATGTTAGAGACTTGGAAAAAATTCAGCTTACAGATATAAAGTTATTTGAATTTTTTTTGCATCGTTAGAATATTTCTCAAATGGTTATCTCCGTAAGTAGGGATCCGTAAGTAGGATGTTTTGATATAACTTATTTATTAATGCAAAAATACATTTAGTTGAGTACTTACATTGTTAATTGTACATTATTCATTAATATATTATCAATTGTTTAAAGTTTCATGCAGTAAATTACATCATCTTGTAATTAGCCTTGTGCTCATATGAAGGAATAATTGCCCGTCACGCCATGGTATTTCTAGTAAAACCATTCCTTTTTGTGTGATCCACAAACCGTACTTGCGGTTTGAGTCACAAGTTTTACGCAGCACTTCACCGATTGGGTGTGTCATGGAAATTTGTAGATTTTAAGTATATACTTTATAGATCCATTCTCAGCAATAGATGCGGGTATTATGCGAGTATACTGCATCCCATGGTTCAGTATCAAAATGAATCATTCGTGTACAAGTGGTCAAAACATTTGTGGGGAACGTAATCAAAAACTCGAGATATTTATCACACAATCTGAAAAAGGAGGCTGATTCTGTAATTTCTCGAAACGCTTTGATGACACATCCCGAAAACCTGCTTCTGAACGTGTTGGCGGACAAGAGACGACACAGTCGAGAACTTGCTTTCCGCCGGATTATCAAGGCAAGAGGATCTTCTATCACAGTTGAAATTAGCTTCTTTGTCGTCCCCAAACTAAACTTTAAAGCCAATCAGTGCAGCGTCATGATCAACTGGTTTAAGCGTGATGGTACTGAGCCACCAATTACAGCTGATCTTACAGTAGAAGAGCAAAAGTCTATTGCTCAGAATGTATTTAAATATCCATTCCACACCCAATCGGTGGAGCGCTGTGTAAAACTTGTGACTGAAGCCGCAAGTACGGTTTGTGGATCACACAAAAGGGATGGTTTTATTAAAAATACCATGGCGTCACGGGCAATTATGATTTCATACGAGCACAAGGCTAATTACAAGATGATGTACTTTACTGCATGAAACTTTAAACAGCTGATGCGAAGTTTATGTCAAATATCAATATTTAAGGAAATAAACGCTTGAACCACTTTTTTGGGACACCCTATATATATACACTGAAGTGCTGCTGAATTGGGGATTGCAAGTTAAAAATGAGTTGGGCCTCCTCTGGCCTTGATAACGACTGCCACACGATGAGGAATAGATACAAGTTTACGGAAGCTTTCCACAGGAATGGCTTGCCAAACATCGGCTAGAGCTGTCCATAATTCAGTAAGGATCACTGGTGTTGCGTGATATGCTTTCACACCTTTCTCCAAAACATCCCAGAGGTGCGCAATATGATTTAAGTCTGGATTTCTAGATGGCAAATTCATGACAGACAAGTAAGAGGAATGCTCATCCAACCAGGCAATAGCCGACCGGGACCTGCGAGAGGTGCAGTTGTCTTGCTGGAATACTCCATTTCCATGTGGATGATAGTACAACATAAATGGATGGCGGTGATCGTCCATCAGCTCTGCGTACCGAATCGCATTGAAGGAGGTTGGTACAAGCACCAAAGATCCCAAAATCTGCTAAGAGAAAACACCCTAGACCATGGTTGAGCCGCCATGGCCTTGTACAGTTCCAACCTGGCCTTGTACAGTTCCTCCATGGCTTCATGAGCCTGACGCCATGTTCTCAGCCTGCCGTCAAAGTGAAGTAGTCGGAATCGAGACTCATCACTCTATGCTACTCGTTTATAGTCCTCCAGATTCCGTTCTCTGTGTTCTCTTGCCCAAGTAAGACAAGCAGCCCGATGGCGTGCATTGAGCAATGGTACTCTCGTGGGTCTACTTCTCCCGAAGCCCACACGGTGAAGCGACCATTGCATGGTCCGTTTACAGACTGTACGACTGGCGCCCTGATTCAGCTGGGTGGTAATTTCAGCTAATGTTTGGCTCCGCTGGCTACGTAGAATACGCCTGAGCCGTCTCACACCACTCTCGTTCAAGGCTAATTGTCCGTTTCAGTTTGTCCGATCGCTAGTTTTTTCCGGCCATCCGTGTATTCTCAATATACTCTTGACAGTGTTGACCTTGAAATTCCTAGTTCTCTGACGATTTCGGAAATTGAATGACCCATGCGTGGAGTTCCTACAATCTGTCCGCGATCGAAGGCCTTTAAATCAGAAGTTTTACCAATGCTAGAAGTTGAAATGACTGATTAGCAACAACCACAGTACTAACTATATATGCAGTTACCACAGCGCCTCACGTGCGCATAATTGAGGCGCAGCACTACACAATTTGCATAGCAATGTCTATCCCTAATTCAGTGGCACTTCAGTGTATATATATATATGCAAATAATAGAAATTTAAATTAAAAGAATTAAGAAGAATTAAAAGAAAAGAAGAAAGAAAGAAATTTTAAGAATTATAACTATATATATGCAAACATTTACAAAAACAGAAACACATGCAATTACCAATCAAGAAATTAATTTTAATCAAAGAAATCCTTAAAACGAAGAAATACTATTTCAAATGAAGTAAACTTTAGGAAATGGATACTATATGGTTAACATAAAGTCAAAAAAATATTTAAATATGAAACAAAACTTCACTAATGCGGTGAATGCGCCAATGCAGCAGTACAACAGAAAAGTGAGAAATATTAACAAAAGAAAAAATCAAAACACGCTTGCTGATGCGTCCCGGACGTTAGCATTAGATTCCGTTTTGTTGTTTTGGTTTTTCTTTTATGACTTGATTTTAATGTTTTCTGTTGTTAATATATATATATATATATATATATATATGTAATATAAATCCGAATAAACTTGTGTATAATCATACAGAAATAAAGTAAACAAAACATATCAAGAATCAAATCCTATACTAAAAAGTCATTATTTGAACAATAAATCAATTTTCAATAAAATATAAAAAAATTGAAAATACTAAAGATACCATGAACAAAAAATCAAGTTTAAGCATTTATATGTCAACAAGTAAAAAAACTCTGTTGTTATTAGAAGTATTGAAATAGACAATCAAAGTAAATGGAGTTTTCAACAATTAATATAGCAGTTTGGCTGTGGATAAGCTTCAGCCAGGTTAAATTAATTTTGCTGTACAAACCATCCCTGTTACTATTGTTCTTGAAAAAACAAACAGGGTAATTTACCCTAAAATGAAAGAATTTAGAAAGAAAAGTCTTATACTAACCCTAACAATAAAACAAAGAATAATGATGATTGAACATGGAATTCGATGTAAGTCATCACTTTATCGCTTTTGTGAAAAAAGAGCATCTGATAAGTAGCTTCTGTCACTAAAAAAAAAAAAAAAAACTGGTACTCATCTGCAGTGAACGGTCTCCCAAACCGCTTAAAAAGGAAACACGTGGTAAATAAAAGAATAATAAAGCTAGAAGTGTGAAACTGGATATATGACGTTGGCTGACTGGTTTAGAAAGGTGACAGAAAGGGTAATCATCATTTTCAATTTTTAGGGGCGGAAGCGAAGATTAGAAAATGTTGTGTGGTCTGAGAGGTAGCACACAGTAATTAAAGGTTAATTTTGAGACATATTTAAAATGATTGTTTTCTTAACTTCTTCCTTTCCCCTTACATAATGATGTGTGCATGTGCTCTAAATTTAAAAATGTATAAATATTTGTTTCGATGCCTTTTCAGCTACTTCTATAGAAAAAAGATGAAATTGAAATGAATCACTGCCTATAAATAACCTCAAAGGATTTTTTAAAAGTTCTTAGAAATCACACTATCCAAAATAGGTAGCATTACTGTAAGGAATCTACGACATAAACAACAACTCCATACCACAAATGTTAACAGTTCATTGAAAAGAAACAATTAAATAATTCCTTAAACAAAGGAAACGCTTTGAATTCAAGTACATCAATGAAAAGTACTGTTGAAAATTATACTTAATTTTTTAAAATTAAAATAAAAATTCGCGACAACTTCAATATTTATTCTTATATATATAAATTGAATAAATAATAAAAGCCAAGAACACGCAGTTTTCCTCAGGGGGTTACCCTCCCAAGTTTTGGTCGCACCCGATGCTGATAGTTGCAGTGATCCGACAAGAAATGGCCGTTGCCTTGGTGCACTGTACCTGCAAATAACGCTTTATTCGTAGATACTGTACCTGCAAATAACACTATCCATCACTATCCAGGCATCCAACACTATTTCAAAACACTATCAATAATAACTTGTCTATTAAGTGATAAGTTACATAAATTGCAATTGCAGTAAAACTAAATTATTTCACTCTTTAAATTGATTCTCTTCTAAAGTAATTCTACTATGATTTAAAAAAAAATGCAAAACATATATATATATATATATATATATGGCCACTTTAATTGTTGGATTTACAAATTAGCAATGACATTTTTAAGGTTTTTTTTGTTTAATCATATGTGCAAAATATTCATGGGTTCTTTATGTGTTTAAAGAGTATGATTAGAGATAAGTTAAATTTTATTTAACTCTAAAATTTAAATATGCTGCGATTCTAGTATTTGTTTTTGTAAATTACTAAATTATTATTTGATGTAATTATTTACTATATATATATACCCATACATACAATTTTTACTATCAGAAATAACAAGAAATGCCTATCATCATTTACCAATTCTTTTATAGGTTTAAATCAAACGCATCCTATCAAAACAACATAAATTGCTGCAAAAGAATTTTTTATTATTTTAATCTATTGTCTGTTAAAAAATAGTCTTAAAAATCAACTATGCTGCTTTTCTATTCTTACTTTTCATTAGATACAAAAGCCACTTTTTTGACATATGCTGCGTTCTAAAATTTATGGTTTTTATCTATTTATTACTAGCAAAAGTTATTTTGGAAAAATTTCTTCAAAAGTTTCTTATAGAAACCTGTGCTGAAAACTATTTGGTTTTTATCATCCGCTCATTAGAAGTCAAAAATTCTCCATATCTTTTGCCCGTAATTTATTTTTCTTCCTCCTTTCATAAAACTTTCGTCAACATTTCTAAGACTTTCAAAACTCAGTTTGAAATAGTAAAAGAAGTGATAAATCACCAAAACATGAAGAAAGTACTTTTAACTAGGGATATATCTTTTGATACAGGTATACGTCATTATTATTTAATGCAAGAGAAAACTGGTATTGATATCCGATACCGCATTTTTCTTTTGTGATCAAAGGAACTCTGATATTTGTAACAAAATGAGAGCTATTTACTTTTGTTGAGAATAATCCAATGTTGTATATTTAAACCACTGTGACAGAAAGCCGTACATTCCAAAGTTAATAAATTCATACCTTATTTCATCGTGTTGTGCATTATTTGTAAAAAGTCAATAATATAGTTTCATAATTATATTTTGTTATTTTTTTATTATCTGGTATATCAAACGCTCGGAAATGTGATTTAACTATTTTTCACTTGTCTTTTTTCTGTCATACTTTTCGATCATATCCCAGTATAATACAGGGTGATTATAATAAAAGTTCAACTTTCAAAAACTGTGAGAAAAGAACCACTGCTCAGAATGACCTGAATATACTCGAAGAAGGGAGAAAAAGTATTGCAAAAGAAAAACAAAGTATTTGAAAATTTTAGGAATAGATGGCATTTTATATGCCATAATACTCACAAGGGCTCGGGTACCAGTGACAATGACAGCCCAATGCAACATCCATTGTATGGGTTGTAGTTTAAAGCAACTGTACTGTGCAATAAGTATGAATGCAACTGTTTTCTACTGAAAAAAATCAACGAATAAAACAATGACTTCCAAGTCATTCGGCAATACTCGAGGCAATATTCTAGTATACTCAGGTCAAATTTCAAGTCATTCTAAACAATTTTTTTCACAGGTTTCTGAAAGTTGAACTTTAATTATAATCATCCTGTATATAAATTTTTGAATACATAAGTACATAAAATCCAAATATAATTCCTATAACAATTTCTCTCATTCAGGAAAATCTCATTAACTAAATAAATAAGATTTTTCTCACCCTTCTTTTCACAAAAAAGTTTACCCAATTAATAATTATGTTGTTTGAGACAGATAGTTTCCTCATCATAAATTAGTTGCTTGGTGAAGATGACCTTTCCCTTTAATGAGCAAGAAGTACCGAGAACATAGCTAGAATTTTGGAATGCTTCATTCCATTATTAGATCGATACTAATTTCTTACTTGTGATTAAAGAATGCGTTAAATGACGAAGATCTCGAAAATTGCCTTTCAATAATATTGTATTAGTCAGAGATGAGAAATTAATTAAATTACAGTTAAGTGAAGGCTTATATTTTATACTTTCATTATGTATCATTTTAATCAATTTGAGCCTTCCTAATAAAAATTCTTGAATCCTCCTAGAGAATAGAAATAATTTGAAATTATTTGGATCTCTACAAATGACGAAATCTGTATCAATAGTCTATAGCATAAAATAAAAGACTTATAACACAATAATTTATCCATGCAAAATTTTTAGTTCTAGTTCCGAGGATACAAATTTTTATGTAATAAAAATTTGGTTGAATATTTTATGATTGCTCAAGATGAAATATTATAAATATTTAAGTTGGAATTTCTTAAAAAAGATTTATTTTTGTAAGTACTATAGTAAGAACAAAGATTATTTAAATAACGAGGCAATAATAATACTACGAAATTATTTAATGCTTACATCTGAAACACCTAAAGCTAATTAAATGCAAAGTTTTCAGTATATAAGTACGTAGATGTAGTGTTTGTAATGAGTCCATTCTTAGTGATGATATTCTCTTTTATAACATGATTATCTACAAACTAATATTTTTCATTCTTAGACATAACAAAGTGTAATTCAAGAATAACTTTTACTCTATAGTAATTCAAACTATATCAAATATATTACTATCTTCTCCAAATTTTGCTCACAAATCCTATGAAGGATAAAGAAGGATTTAGCTAAAGTTTCGTGACGATAATGTAAGTAGCTGTGTATTTTTTACATTAAAGGCAAAGTCTCCATATGTTTTAAAGATATTTTTCCTTCCCTTAGAGCTTCCATTTCCATTGAATGATAGTAAAATAAATATCTAAATCAATTTATTTATTTTACTTCCAGTTGTTATTCAAACTTAAATTAATTCTTAATTCTGTTGAATCATTATTTAAAATTTATTAATGTCTTGAAGAAAAAATTCGTCATTAGAGTCTTAGTCATTAGTTTGCTGCCCCCAGATGGCATTTGCGCACCTATGTGATTTTGGATGCTTATCGTATACCTGACTTACCCTTAAAGTTTAGACTCATTTTTTGTTATCACCCTGTATATGTATATTAATTACAACCAATGTATATGAAATGACAGAACATTATGTTCAAAAGGAAAACAACACTCAATTTAGTAATTTTTTGCAAAAACTTCAATTTTAACTGTACTATAACTAATTTAAAACCAAATAAATTAAGGATGCTAATTGATGTCTATGAGAACATAGGGGTATATGAACATAGTATACGAACCTAGTCACATTTAAGAATATAAATAGAGAATTGTATATCAATTAAAACTAACAGTACTTGAAAAATGCAATCCAAGACTTGGAAATTCAACAATTAAATTGGCTAGATAGACTTTGGACTAGCTCGTCATGTGAAATCAGATTTTGCAGCGCTAATCATCCATATAAATAGTAAATATTATCTTTTGGAGATAAATAAAAATCAAATTCTTAAGTTCTAAAACGAATAACCAACTTTGAAAACTTGCAAACACCTTAATTTTAACCATATCCTAATTTATTTAAACCAAGTATTTTAAGAGAACTAACAATTGGAAATAAGAAAATAATCATGTAAATAATTAAAATAAAAGTTTTTGTATAATTATAACTACTAATTAAAAACGACAATCCCAAATTTTTGATTGCTCTCAATAAGCATGAGCGTGGAGAGTTCAGATTCGCCTCAAGTTATATAGAATAATTAATTTCTTGTTTCATATTTATTATTTCATATTATTTGAAGCAATTCTAAACTGTGGTCTGTTTTTTTATCTTTTATTTTTCATATATCTTCTTATGAATAGATGGCGGCACTCTTTAATTGAATTTTAAATGTTATCTTTATTTTAAAATAAAGTTTAAACTTTTAGAAATAAATTTTGGCTACAATAATTAATTTTTAAATTTTTAATGCATTCTTCAGTTATACAAAATATTAATATTCTGCATTAATAATAAAATTCTGTATTAATTGTTATTCGGAAGTTCAAAAAATATTCCGCTTATCTGCGGTAATGTAGTCATTGCTACTTCAGTGAAATGACTAGTATCATGTAAATATTTATAGTAAAAATATTTGTTTTAGTTTTTAGATACTTAATTGTTAAAAATGTTTTCTTAAAATTTTTATTCTTGGTTAACGTCCAATAAGTAGAATTAGTAATGATAATTTAAGTTTAATGTTTTCTTTTCTCTGTCTTTCTTCTTATTTAGCGTTGATTACCATTTCTGTTTCTTCAACAATTAGGCTTCATGGATGGTTAGTGCTGTAAAATCCGATTTAACATGAAGAGCTAGTTCAAATTCTAGCTGGCCACTTTAATTGTCGGAATTCCAAAATTTGGATTGTCTTTTTCATGTATTATTAGATATAATTAGAAGTACAATTTTTTAAAGTCTTAACGACATTATTTTGGTTTTTCCAATTATTAGTTTTCATATATTACTTGGTTTACATTAATTAGATTATGGTTGAAATTGAAGTTTTTTCAAAATTTACAAATTTGGATATTTGTTGTGGAACTGAAGTTTCTACCTTTATTAGATTACAAGTACATCAAATTTTTCTTAGTAATAACCAAAGCATAAAAGTGAAAGTATCATGAAATTAATCATTTTACCTTAATTTAAATGATTAATAAGTTAATTTTATGATATCAAAAGATATTAAAATATTTTCATATCATTATGGGCAAGTGTACAGTTAGTATTCTTCTAGTAGAAATTATTCATGCTTAAACCAATTGCCAAAGTTAGAAATTAAAATCTTTTCATTTTCTTAATATAAAAATTGCTTTTTGGAACCTTCTTTTAAAGCACATTTACTTTGTTCAACACTAGATAATTTAAAAATCAAAATATTATTATGGAAAACGTGTTAATTTGCAACATCTCTGATGTGTAATTTCATACTGTTATTTTTTTGTTCCGCTTTTAATTTCCGTGGTCCATCTGTAAAGCAGGTTGTTTGTAAAAATTTTAATTTCGTTAATATACAATTTTAAAATAAGAGCCTCTGTTCAATAATTTTCTCAAATTATTAATATTGGATTCGTTTGTTAGCCGTTTCAGCTAACTCCGTAGAAGCATCATTCTTTTTTATGTGAAACACTGGTGTCATTTAATCATAAGATTCTGATTTAAATTTATCCATCTTGTCAAATAATATAAATTATCGTATTTCGTATATTGAATTTCGTCTATCAATTTTTGAGCTAAAATGTGTTTCACTTCATTTCTTATAGTATTTTGTTTTCAAAAATATATTTGCTTCTTACTATTGCTAAATATCTGGGATGAGTATTATTTTCTAAAATACAACTTTCAATATCGGAATGTAAATTTGATTTAAAAACAAAGTGTTAATGAATATTATTTCGAGTTAATTTAGAATCCGTTTGTAAAGCAAGTTATATATGCTGTTTTATAAATTAGTATTTTGCTTATAATAAATCAGAAAAAAGACGTAATTTTACAAAATAAAGAAATATAAAATGCGTCATAATAGAGCAACAACCTCAAAACATTTATAACGGGTGTAGAAAATGTTGCTTATTATTTAATAAAAGAAATTAATAATCATTTAATAAAAGAAATAATCTTTTTGTGGGAAAGGTTGATATTTATATCGACTCGTATGGACAAGAATCTGTTGCCGTCGTTTGTATTAAATTATGTAGAAAGTAGGAGAAATGAACTTAATCTAATTGATGAAAATGTCTTTTTAAAAACTCTAAAAATAATTTCTTCATTGTTTATATTTAATTATTAATAAATATAGGAATTATCATCTTTAAGAAAAAGCTGTTTTTTCCATGTAAAAAATATTTATCCGCAAATATAGCATGGCATAAACATATGTCCAAAGTGAGTTGTTTAATTTGTTTCATGAAAGTGAACTTCTGGCATTCAGGGATAATGAGAAGCATATCTAAATTTGGAAGCAATGTTCCCAGATTCGTTGCCAGGGTGCGCAATTTTATCCAGAAACGCACTTACTCCTTTTGATGAAATTCAAGAAATTTCTCATTTGAAGAATGTTTATGAAAGCTATAAATGAGCATATGTTCGATATCCAATTGAAATACTCAATTGCGCGCCTTTCAAGATTAATTTTTGTTCTTTTAATCGTTATTCATCTGAAATGGAAATTTTCTAACGTATTTAGAAGTATATGCATCAAAAAATTAAATCCGAAATAACTAAATTATTAGAAAATTATATTATACTCCATTGAAAAATCAATACATGAAAAAGTCAATTATAATTATTTAAGTGCATGTGTCGATAGGGTCATCATGCCGATCAGGATTTGGAATCCCTACCACTCATTGAGAAAGGATGAAGGTAGAACACAGCATAAATGGCAAACAAAAAGTATGGGAGATATATATATATATATATCCCATACTTTTTGTTTTTTTCTAACAATTGGCTTTCGCAGAGGGTTGGCGCCTTAAATTCGGATTAATGCGTCGTATCAGTTCCCAAGGCTGAAAAGCATTTGATTGTTGGAATTCCAAGTCTGGGTTGTCTTTTTCATAGTAGTAATAGTCTATAATCAAACTATCTTTCGTATTTCATTTGTATGATTATTGATAAGGTAATTTGATTTTAATTTTAAATTTGAGATTAATATATGTATATATTGAAAATATAACACATGTTTTGACTATTTGAAATATTTAACTATATATATATGTGTGTGTGTGTGTGTATATAAACAGGGTGAGTTTGACCTAGTATGCCAAACGAGAGAGCGTGATTAAAGAGCCCATATAGGTCATAAAATACTATAGGAACCCTGTCCTCTCAATAATTGTTTGCGAGTTATGGGAGATAGAATGAATATGCTACAATTCGAGAAAAATCAGAATTTTAATATTTTTTGACAAATCTACACGAAAAATAAGCACAGATTTTGAAAGCGCAGGAAATCCTATGAGATGGCACTATTTTCATTAGTATACCTTCATTTAAAGCCGAACTACAAGAGATGAAACACTGGCAAATACAAAATCGAGTTGTCACCAAAATCTGTATTATTGAAAACCGCAAACACCGCTCTAGCTACAATCTGTCAAATTTACCAAAAACGTGTCCATTCCATCAGCTTTCGAATAAGCCTTATAAACTTTATATAAGTAGGGTTACCACAATTATTTTAGCTGAAATCCGGACATGCGGATGGGAGAGGAGTCAAAGTATAATTTAAAATTCTAAAAGCTTCCTACCAACGACACTCTTTCATCTCTAGCACAGAGTTTAAAGAAGTGAGAAAACATTTAAGACGTCAGAATACAAAAAAAATTATTATTAATATCTGTTAATTTAAAACTATATTAATAAAAAACAGACAATATTAACAAAATTTTCCATTTTCCATTTGAACTGGGACCTGAATAAGGAGTTTCATCCACTTTCTCATTAACAATGGCTGTAAACAATGAATTTTCATTCATTTGCGGGATGGTGTCAGCCATTTTTGAAGATCTGGACACTCATCTGGACATTAGTTTAAAATCCGGACTTTCCGAACGAAATCCGGGCTTATTGTAATCCTACATATAAGTGCTCTAGTTCAGGAAAAATTTAGTCTTGCAATACATCATCGAAATCGGTGTTCGTCGAAAAAAGAAAACTCACGAGTGGCCAATGTTGCTCCTGATTTTAATTTCCTGTCCACCTTCAGCCTGCTGTTTAGTTATGTGCAAGAAAGAGAGTGTTATAGCCAAATAAGAAAAGTAGCAATTTTATTAAGTAGAAACAAAATGGATACAAAAGTAGTATGACGTTTCCTACGACTTTCATAAAGGAATATACAAAAAAACCCCATTGAGGTATCCACCGTCCGCATTTATGGCCCGGCAGTCCAAATGGAGTGATGGATATTGGGGCAGGGTTAATATCCAACCTTCTGCACAACACCAGGCAAATTATGACTGATATTTTTGCATTGACTATCGGTTTTGGCGAGGAACGATGGTGAATGACTAGCCTTAACTAATAGAATGCGCATGCTTATAACAAACAAGTTTGGCACGTTTTCAACCCACATGACATAATCTCATATCATTTTTAGGCAAATTATAAACACTGGTTTAATGTGCAATAGTAGTTTACCCACCATCGTTTCATTTGCCGACATTTCGTCGAATGTCTATTACAAATAACGCAGTGATGACAAACGAAACAAACGAAAGACTAAATTTCTTCTGAACTAGAACACTGATATGGTTTATTGCAGGCAAATTCGAAAGCTGATGATATATAAGATTTTGGTAAATTTGATAGATTGTATCTAAAACGGTGTTTGCGGTATTCAATGTTAAAAATTTGGCAACAATTCGATTTTGCATTTCGCCAAAGTTTTTGGGCTTGTAGCTCGGCTTTCAATCTAGGTAACTTGATGAAAATGCTGTCATCTTACAGGATTTCCTCAGATCTTTAAACAGATGTCCTTATTTTACGTGTAGATCTGTCAAGAATGTTTCAAATTTGGATTTATGTTCTCCCGACTTGTAGCATATTCATTTTATCCTCCATAACTTGCAATCTGTTATATAAAGGACAGGGTTGCTATAATGTTTAATGATCGACATGGGCTCTTCTCTATCACCATCTTTCGTTTAGAAGATTAGGTCAAACTCACTCTGTATATACAGGGTGTACACAAATGAAGTGACACATTTCAAAACTTAATAAAAAAAATCCTAAAATGTTGGAACTGCGGTTTCTTTTCTAATAACAGCGCATCTCAAAAAGTTTTTTCAGATAGGTGACGAGGCGTTACGCCGTTCTAAATATATTCAGTGATAAAATTCCGAACGCAATCGCTACCAATCAGCAGAATATGCGAATTTTCTGGCCTCATTTTTTAGTTTTTCTTGAATATCACGAAAACTCTGCAGTTTTCACACTACCTGTGAATTAACAAATTAAAGAGCAACATGAAAGTGAATCAAAAGCAGGCAATAAAAAGAAAAATAAAAGAGCGATGACAGAAAGAATAGTTATTCGCCTTAGTCCAATATGTCAATTAGTTCCTACGTAATGAGCGAATTTTACTGGTTTCCAAGATTATTTGGTGTGCAACCCTATCTTATATCTGTCTTACTATATCATTATTTTTTTGTCTTCTTTTCTCATTTTATCTTTAATAGCTGATAACTGAACTCTAACAGTGAAGAGGTAATGAAATAAGAACAAAAACGAAAATACAAATTGTTAAAAAAAATTTTAGTGAGTTCTGCAAATCTTCAGACCTAAAGGACGAGTCTCCATAGCTTTTAGGTAAAGCTTAATAATACTCACAACGCTAAGAACAAATAATTAAGTATTCTCCTTCAATATAAAGATATTTTCTTGTTATACCTGAAATTTACATTTTCTGAACTTGTCCTTCCATTCTTTATCAAGTCGATAGTTTCAACTGTCTGGAAACACTATACTATGTCATTGACAATATTTTTCAATCCATTTTCATTTCACTGTTTTTCAATGTTTTGTAAATTTGCATTTCTGCATTAAACATTTCCATATAAATTTGTGAGTAGCACCTTCAGATTAAAAATTTAACTTCTCTCTGTAAGATTTGCAGATAGAATAGGGAAACTTAGTTTATACAGAGATGAGTGTAAGAGGAACATTTCACTTATTGACACTTTTGCTCCACGGGGAACTTATAAAAATTAAATGTTTTAAACTTTTAATATTCATCTCGCATAGAAATCAAAGTATTTTCACACAATTTTCCTACCTTATTTGATGAAACTTTTCAATTGGAAGTGTATGTCTAGTTGCAATATTTAAAGAGATAAATACATGTTATATATATATAATACCTTGTTTATTTTGTTTCTTATGTACATATATAACAAGTTATATTTTGGTTCACATTAATATATACGTAAATATAGCGAAGATGGATATTATTTAAAGTATCAGTTAAAGTTTAATAAAATCAATTCCAATATAGCTAGAGACCATCTCTATTAGGAGGGGTCGGAATCTGTAGGAAATTACCCGTAAAGTGCTGTTTAATCATTGCAAAATGTACGAGCTAGGTTACTTAGGCTATCCGGCAATAGATGGAGATACCGTTCTGCCACAAGCAGCGCCATCTTTATTCTGAACAAAACTCGAGTGCAATCTCAGAGCCAGCAGAGCAGCACCGCAAGCAACCAAAATGCTTTAACTTCTCTCATTCCTCTGTCAATTACTTTTGGCGTTTAAGCCGCCCGATCTCCCAGTCGTAAGTAGCATGCCTCGACTAACTTTATAATGGTACTCCTCGGCTCTCATCTGTACTCTCGTCGATATTAAAACTTTAACATAACTTTTAAACATTAATTGTAATCCATACTGACTATTCCTAATTAATCTAGCTCAGTGCCACTAACCTCTTAAAGGTAACCCTTATGTGGTCATTTTGTTCCTTGAACGAAATCCCATATATATATATATATATATATATATAGCGAGAGAGAGAGAGGGGGGGAATATAAATCATAAAATGAAAAATGCAATTAAAGCACAATAACGTTTCTTCAGGGGATAAAAATACTGTAAATTGCTAAAATATAAAAAGTTTGACATTTTCTTGCAATCAGTTATGCCTTAAGGCCTAAAACACTGATTTTCATCCCTAATGTCAGAACAAAAACAGACAGAGGAGTTTTAAATAATTAAAACAAAAGTACGATGTGATATAACACTGGAGCAAAGTAAGAGTAAATTTTACGTACCTGAATGATGGATGTCAACGTGGCAGTGTATGCGTATCGGATATATTTATATATATTTTTCCATCTGTTACTATTCGCATTTTTATCTTTACTTGGATATAGGTTCAATTCGTTTCTTCATATCTTTTTGAATTTGATATGTAAGTTTGTTAGTTTAATTTATTTTATTGTTTTTCGATTATGTTTTGCTTCTTCTTATATATATATATATATATATAGTTAAATATCTTCCAAACAATCAAAATTGAAGTAACATTTTCAGTATAAACACTTATTAAACTAATAATTAAAACTAAAAACGAAATAATGTTACCTTATTAATAATCATGCAATGAAATAAAAAAGATAGATTAAAAACTAATGTATTAATACTAGTTAGATTATTATTACTATAAAAAAGACAACCCAGAAATTGGAATTCCAACAATCAGGTGCTTATCAGCCTTGGGAACTGATATGTCGCATTAATTCGAATTTGAAAGGCGCCAACCCTCTGCGAAATATACAGAATCTCCTTAAAAATGGAGGAAGGGTAGTGAGAGAGTAATTGTAAAGCCAGAAAAAAACATAAAGAAAGGATTGATTTTTTGTTTTAACGACAGACAACAACCAACAAGCCTAGCCTATGTTTGCTGATGATAATGTTAAGAATATGGGAATTCCTGTCATGAAAACTTGATTTAATGTGGATTGTGTAAAGAGTGGTGGCACGAGGATTGCTGTGCCTTCTATGTATATGTATGCTACTATTGTTAAACCATATCCGGTTCGTACTCTTAGGCCACCACACTTGCGTACTCGTACCGTCCAGGTAGGCCAAGAGTACGCAATTTTCATTTTTTAGTTTAATTTTTATTACTTAAATAATAAGAGACAAAATCCTATTGCAGTTAAATAAAGAACATTGTGAGAAGTTTTTAAGTTTTTGTCTTACATATTTTTTCTTTTATATGCTAAACGCCTCTATTTGTGTGCATTTACCCTCCTTTCCCTTAAACTTGAATTTTTCCCTTCTGACTTTTATTTATTCTCCAAATTTAAAGCATCTTTCTACATTAAGTTTTCACTCCGATGATGACATTAAATAATCAATAAACAACTGGCTTCATTGTCATGACTGATCTTTCTATTGTCAAGACTTAGATTCATTGGTTTACTGGTGCAAGACATTCCTCAACATACAAAGCGATTCTGTGGAAAATTACCCAGATAGCAAAGAAGTTTGCGGAAAGGTTGCCATTTCACTTTCCATATGTTGTCCGCGAAAGCATTTAAGCGCAAACCGTTTCGGAAACCATTGCCGCAAGGTTTACATAAGAAAGATATTTATGAACTACTTCACCGACAAGGTTTGAACGATAAGTCCGCGAAAGCAAATCCGCGCAAACCGTTTCGGAAGCCATTCTCGCAAAATTGACGTAGGAAAGCTTTTTATGAACCGCCTGTCCCATCGTGTGTAGCCCGTCCGGTATAGTGCTTATTGCGTTTTGTTCCCAACTCTATGAAAGCGTGTTTGATTCCCGGCTCGGAGGAATTTGAAGTTTTGTCACAATATACAACGAAATCGTGGAAGTAAGTTCAATTAAAAATTAGATTAATCAAATTAATTTAAATTAATAACTAAGCTTTCATTAATTAAGATTCCGAATTGATCTAATTAATTGACTTTCCAGATAACTCTACGTTGGACTAAAATGACGTCAGATGAAGGGGGATAAAAAAAGGGGGTTGCACCCCTCTGCAGGAGTACGGATTTGAAGAGGGGGTGAAAAAAAGGTGGGGTGGACCCCTCTGTAGGGGTACGGATTCGGAGGGGGAAGGGGTTTCTATTTTGGCCGCCGAAAGATGGTTCTTAACAACGTTCTGATAGGCCTAAAACAATCTTGAGGAAAGCCTGAAACAAGATTGTTATAAAAGCTTGGGGAAATCTTACTAAAAACCTTACAGAAAACATTGTTTCTTGTTGACTAGCAAACCTTTCCGCTACCTTGCCGAAAAGTTCAACCCTTATCATGGAAACCTTTGTGACAACCCTTTTCCCATGAAGACGACAAGGTTTCCAAAACCTTCTAAACAAGCTTTCTTTGCTATTTTGGTATAGATTCACCTTCATATGTTCCACATTTTAATCATAATTGTGGCCGGAAAATCATTTCTGAAATTTGATTAACATCGATTTATCTATCGACGAAAAAAATATTATAAGCGCCGGTAAATCATGTTTTACTTTACTGGATGCCCACTATCTTGGCCGAAATGAATTATTTGCTAACTACCTAAATAGGTAAATAAATTATATGCTATGAAGTTGATATATCCAGCGTTGTTCTGGTTAAAAGTATTTTCGAGTCTAAAACTTTTAATGCAAATAATACTTTTATATAAAATATTATAATATACAAAACACTATTATCTTCTGAAATATTTTTTTATTAACACTCCATCGGGCGCGTCTCGAAATCTACGGCATCGGGCGCGGTGTATCTGTCAGATACATCTCTGTTTTATGTGTTTTCTGTTAATTTGTATTACTTTAAATCTTCTATTTTTATTCGTTTTAGGTTCAGGCTTTTGCACCCGGACTAGTTTTTAGATTTTTCATTTTCTTTAAATTTTTATTTTTATATTATTTTATAAAATTTTTATTTATTATTCACAAACAATATTACACAAGAAAAACACATAATGAAACATGCTCATACAGTTGAAAAAAAGATAGTTGTGCACAAATAATTAATATAACATAAAAAAATGCCATAAAAGTGACAAATTAAATCAGTTTTACTTTAATTCTATTCTAAATTTAAGTTCGGCTTTCATCTGAACATTTTTGACACATCATTACTGCATGTTCCAAACAAAAATGTCATTGCATTTTAAGCAGGAATATTGCGTCAATCTACTTTTCTTATTTGCTTGGCATGCAGAACATCTTTTGCGTTTATTTTGGGTACTGGAAGCATTTGCATTTTTTCTTCTTCAGCAGTTGGTCTGTAGGTTTGAAGTTTCATTTTCAAATCCTAATAGATAAATTGTGCTTACTCATGCTCCTAGTAACTTCTTCTTTGACTAATTCCTGTATCAAATACTCTCTCCTGTTCTTAACAGTATTCTGATTCCCCAAAAATACAACTAGTCCATTTATAGCTAAAATATTTAGAATTGAATAAAAAAATTACCATCGGCCATCTCCTTGTATTGCCAGCGCAATAATAAGTTCCTCACATCTTATCTAAAGCCCCAACAGCATATTTTGTATCAATGTAAAATGTGATGATCTCTGGATTTTTTTAACACCCAGTGTCTGCATCATAGCATTATGAAATTGCATATTTGATATAAGCAAAACATTCTTGCCTTTTTTCGGTACGTATGAAACTAATGTTCTGTTTTCAGAAAAACCAAATAAGCTTGAATATACTTCTTTTCCTTTAGCTTTCACAAAACAGGGGCTGGAGGGGGTATTTCTTTTTTATTCTTTCTTATTGTTACAACGTACGAAAGTTTTTTATCTTTTAGGGCTTCTTTAACATCAATAGAGGTAAACCAATTATTTACTATAACATTGCGACCTCTGTTGAAAATTGGTTTCGATAATCGTAGAACAACATCTAGTGGGGAATTACTGACACTACATGGACCTCCGGGTTGTTTTCCGGCATATATTTCTAAATTTAAAGTATACAGAGTGTTAGCACAAACTGTTGCAAATATTTTAATGCCATATTTATTTGGTTTTGAGGGAATGTATTGGCGGAAAGGGCATCTTACTCTAAAGCCTTCTAATATCTCATCTATCGTAACATTTTGTTCCACGCAATAATTACTATTACATTTTTCCACAAATTTCTCGAAAGTTTCTCTCATAGGTGCTAATTTATCTGTTCTCCTTCTTTCGTTTCTCGTCTCTCTATCATCAAATGTACAGCATCTTAGAAGAAATTTAAATCGTTTCAGACTCATTACCGTTCTAAACATCTCAATACCTATTCTGTCAGTAGGCCACAGTTCTTCCAAAATTTGTCGATTACTTCACAAAACCCCAGCTAATAGAAATAAACCGATAAATGCTTTTATTTTAATATTATCTGTTAGTCTTGCATCTCTTTCTCTAACAAATAGATTAGAAACTACAGAAATGTATTTTTTACTGCATTTTACAATTATTTCCAACATTTCGTCAGAAGAAAACAGTTCCAAGAGACGTATATAGTTTTCATACCTTTCGCACTCCCGATTACTCCAGGTAATTTTGTGATAATATTCTGCGATCTAGCTTTGACATTTTTTCTTCCGATCCATTTTGCCCATTTAATTTTATTGTCTTTTTCTACATAAAAATCATCATTATTAGCATCATCAAGTTCTGGGTCATTATAATCACTTTCACTGCTATCAGAATCAACTTCACATGTTTGTAAAATATCTTCTTCGTCATCATCACTTTCATCAAATCCTTCAGCATTTAATTCCTCATTTCCATCACTAAATAGAATACTATTAACTAGCTCAAAGTCTTTTTGATTATTCAAATCTAAAAGGCGTGTAGCATCATGGAAAAAAATAAATAAAAAACGTACAGGGAATCTCGATACTTCCGTAAAGCTTCAAGAGACAAAGTTATCGGGGGCGTGTATCTAACATATACAAAACTTCAAACAAGCTTCAAAACAGGAAATACTCCCCCACGGAACTGGTCGTTACTGCATTCCAAAGGAGTGGGTGGCCAGATAGACAGATACTGATAAGGTCAAGGTCGTAAGAACAAGTTTTATGGGACAAAAGTATATCAACGTGCCCGATGGAGTGTTAAAAAGAGAATAAAAATTGACCAAGCGATTTTTGAAAACCTCGGAAAGCTAATTTTCTCTATAAGCTATTAATATTGTTTAGCCTTCTTAATTCATAGGGAGAAGAGCTTGAAATGGGTATGCGCAGTAAAAAGATAGTTTTTCATTAATAAAAAATTAACTATTTAATTAATTGTCAGCAATCCTTCATTAAACATTCCGTCTGCTTTATTGCCTCTGTGAGTAAAATTTGTAGAAAACTTATTCAGTAGTTTGGTTTTCTGTAGAGTACAAAAAATTGGCGTTCCAGTTTTATTTACAAAGATATTTAAAGAATGATATGAAATTTAATTAAACGTTGTGGTGATTAATTTTATTTATAAAAAATAGGCCAAAATCTTTCAATCTTCTGCAGATTTATTTCTAATCAAAATGAGAAAATGTGTTGCATCAAAGATTTTTAAAATCTCGCAGTTTCTCAAAAAATTGCAGATAGTCACAAACTATTTTTCAAAACCGCAAGAACCTAATTTTCAGCGAAAGTTATCAATAAAGACAGCTCAATTAGTACCCAGCATGTTAGATACAGTGGCGTGGACACAGTGGCAGTAACAGCAAACCTTTGTGTAATTAAAAGTGGTTATTCAGGCAACTGTCCCGCTGTGTAATCAGGAATTTGTATTATTACAGATTACTAATCATCTGTAAACTGTTTCAGCACAGTTAGACATTCATCCATCCAAGCTTATTTTTCTATATTTCAGGAAATAGTTTAGAAACAATTTACAATTTGCAGCTCGAACTGCGTTTGAACACATTGTTATTTAACATGACTTTTCTCATGTTTGTAGAGATGTGATTTTGAAATGGTCTTTCATCCACTTCTTGATTATAAAATTTCGTACAGTTGTGTCTCGTTGAAAATACATTGTTTTAATTTTTTGAGAACTAATTTGCCCACTTATCAAATAATTTAATTAAATTTTGATTCTATAAATGGGTGCCTCCTAGTATTGTGTTTGAAAAAAATAATTGAATATTATATTTATAATGATGAATCATGAAATAAAGATTAAAAATTGAAAACAAATAAAATTGAAGATATGCTTTTTATTCTCCTAATAAAGTGTGTTTTTAAAATAAGTTTTTAATCTCTTCTCGTTTGTAATAAGATTTGCATTTGATGAAGTCATTCGATGATTTTTTTTTCATCAGGTAATTTCTTTGTTTTCGATAAAGAGATAGTTGACAAATTATAGAAAAAAAATTAACTAACTTGTAAAGTAATAATTTCCATTTTTAAAAACCTCTTCTGGGCAAGAAATCATTAATTACAAGTAGATTTGGTGAAGATCGTTATAATCTGTATGAGAACTTAAAACGTTATTTTATCCTTTAAATACTGTTGTTACTTGCCTTTCCCAGCATAAAATTGAAAAATGAAACAATACAATACAAGTGAATGTACATTGCAAAGAAACAAAAACTAAAGACATAGTGAAAGTGTGAAAAAGATAGAAGAATCAAGAAGATTCATGATGAAAAACACCTTTAGAAAAGTATCAATATTTATCATAGAGTATCATAAATAATGTTTATTTTCAAATGTATCGAATTGTCTATTGTTCAACCTCTGTGATAGCAGTTATATTTATTTAAAAATAGAGAAAGAAAACTTACAAGCATTGGATAGCTGTATACTTACGAAGAATATGACACAAAGCATCGTTTTATAAATTTTCTTCTGCCGAAATTAACTTAAAGGAGAATCGTTATTATACAAGGGAATGTTTTATTATTCACATTCAAAATCTCTCTCAGTAATTCAATCATCCATTCATTATTTCTTTCATACAATAATACATTATTAATGTTAAACAATTAAGAAAAATAAAGTATATCTACCTTATTTTTGGTTCTGGCGGCATTTCGGATGACGAGTAACTTGCACTTTGTTAATTCAAAAAAAAAGAAAATTCTCTTATTATAGACAAAGAAATAAAATGAAAATAATATTTGAAAATACACTTTCATTAATGAAACAAAAAGTATTTGATTTTTTAAAATTATTTTCACTTCTTAGTCTCTAAATTTATAATTCATTATTATATATATCATGGGATCATGAAATATTTTCTCAAGTTCACTACAAGATGGTGTCATTCGTGTGGCATTATATTTTAACCCTCTGAGTGGTTCGGTCTCCCTTGTAAAGCGATTCGAAAAGCGATTGTTCGAAGACCCCTTATCTGTTTTAAAAGTGCGCGCTCCTCCGAACAGAACATGTTCCAAAAGCGCAGCGGATTCAGTCTCTTCCCCCCTCTGATCCATGGGTAATCAGCAACCCCTCGAAGGGACTAACCACAAGAATCCGTTCTATTCAGCTAGGATCCTATTCAAACTAGCCCTTACTGCCTTCGGAGAGCCCACCTGTTGTGTGATAAATTAACACTTCAGGTCTTCAAGATGGGCAGTTGGGATCTATTTTCTGCACATTGCTCGTGTCAACAACACCAAATGACAAAAATACACACCGGTTAGGCGCGTATACCTATTTTTCATGTTTTGAATATCTAATAAAGTGAACATTATTGAAGCTGCATAAAAGTTGATGATTTTTAAGATCTTTGTGATTTAAATTTTTTGCAGTTTATTAATATTTGTATTTTAAGCTGCACTGGCTTTGTATTTTATATTAGAGTTGGTTTTTATATAGTGACTTCACTTTTATTTACTCTTCGAGCATATTATTCTATGATTTAAATTAATTTACTAATTTTTTAGGATTAAAACAATGTACCATTATATATATATATTCAAAAATTAATCATATTCATATATTCAAATTTTAATATCATATATTAAAATTAATTAGAATATAATTAAAAAAGACATAAAAAATTAGTAAAAAATAATTATATATATATATATAATTATTTTTTACTAATTTTTGATGTCGCAATAAAAGTTTTCATATTGCTTCTTGATTTAGTACTCCGTAAAAGGTAGAAAATTGAGAAACGATCACAAATATAAACAGTGTTTAACTGGATTAATCCGTTTTGTATGCACATAAATACTTATTATATGGATAGTCGCATAATAATCTGTATTCTATAAAACCGCCTGTAATAATTAATACATATGAAGGATTAGAAATAACCTTCTTATCCCCTGAATAATGTTTTAAATTAACTAATACTACAAACCTTTTTTACTGAAACTTGTACTATGTGCTTGTTAAGAGCACGAGTTAATAATTCTCAAAATAAAGTTTACGTTTAGACTAAATGTTAGAAGAAATAACGTATACATATACCGTTATTTAGCACGCAAGATATTATCTTTATTATAATAAACAGAAAATTAATTCACCTAGATTAACAAAATTTGAAACTTTTATACTATAGTACCGGTCATAGAGCATCCCGTGGCCAAATTTTCAAAATTAAATTTAATTCTTTATTTATAACTTTTTTATCGAAAGGAAAGGTATATTAGAGTTTAGACAGGGCATTAGATTTTTTTGAGCCTATTTAAACGAAAATTGGATCCTTATCTACAATTAGGGTTGCGTTTAGGAGTTACCGTATTCAGAAACACGAAATGTAAAACGAGGAGATATATCAAAATTCGAATTTACAATCAATGATTACAGTACTTTCTCTTTGTATACTACGTATACGAGAAGGTAAAAGCAATCAACATTTTTTCAATCAATTTTACGAAAATGGGCCTTGGTACGAAGTACAAAATTGTTGAATTATTTTCTACAGATAGTTTTTTACAAACTTGGTAAAATCGAAAGAATAGGGAGGAAAATCTACCACATATTCGAAATTAGTCAGGTTCCCTTTTGTGCTATTCAAAAACAGTTTTGGGTCTTTTCGTACTAAATATAAAGGGAATTTTATAAGCATAAAAATGACACTTTATTCTTTATACAAAATTTTAAAAATTAAATTATATATCTCATTCATGTATACCATACTACTTGGAAAATAAATATCTTGTTTACAGTTTTATAATTATCCATTCAAGTTCAGAATGAAAATAAAAACGTGTAGATAAATCTGAATTATATAAAAAAATTATACTTTACAAATTACAGCACACGCACACACATCCAAGATATTGCTATAAAACACATTATATAGTATGTGATGGTGGAATTTGGAAATAATTCAATGCCTGAGACTTCTATTATTTTTGGAAGAACTGTCCTTAAGCTTGTTAATATCGGATATATCAAAGGTTTGTAACACATAATAGTGGATTCTTGTCTCATAGCATTTATTAAAATTCACCTCAGAATTGGTATAAGATTTACCAAAAGCACTGGAATTTAAGCATTTAGATTTGATCACATATTGAATAATGCTTAATAGAAAATCAGCAAAACTGTAATGGTTCAAGGAACCAATGCATAAATGCAGTCTCTGAAGTAAGAAATAATATTTTCTTAGATATAGTTTTGGATTCTAGGAAGAAATACAAATTTTCAATGATAATTGAAATAATCTCTACACAGTTGAGCTGCAGATAATATCAGACTCTCAATAGGATTAGTATCAGCAGTATACAACGATGTTCCCCGATACAGTGCTTATAACAGATGGTTATGTCTATCTGTACGTGAAAAACATGCGACATAAACAGATAGAGAATCAGTTTGAGAAAGGTCGTAGCAGAGGACTGGTATATACAGTGACGATTTTTCGCACAGGTGTTAGAGGCGCTCGCCTCGTGCATCTAGGGGGCCTCAAAACCTATTCGATCTATATCGTAATACTAAGCCGAGGATGAATTTTTGACATTGGGTAGGGGGAGGGGCCTCACAGCAATTTTGCGCCTGTGTCCCCATACTGACAAAATCCGCCAGTGGGTATAGGATGATTGATTCACTGAAGAAATACTTCTGACAAAATTCCCGTGCTCTTTAAGATCAGTAAAAGTTATTAAAATGGTATCATTGGTAAAAATTGTTAATTGACGACAAAATAGTGACACTTCATAGATGTTTTGGCCTTTCTCGGTGAGGAATACAAAAAAGTTTGGGGGCCGTTTCGTAACGTACCGTTCTTTTCGAAAATATAAAGCAAATTTAACAAGCTTAAAACTGACCCTTTACTCTTCAAATAAGTTAAATAAAATAAAAAATGTCAAAACATATAGAAAATAAATATTTTATTTACAGTTGAAATATTATTTATTAAAGTTCAGAATGAAGAAAATGGAGCAGATAAATCATAATTTTATAAAAAAAATTACACCTTACAAATTACAGCATGCACGCATAAGATAATGTAATAAAACACATGATCTGACAGGTGACGGTAATATTTTGAAATAATCCTAAGCCAGAGACTGCTATTATTACTGAAAGATCAGTCTTCAAAGTTGTTATTAGTGGATCTGGATGTATCAATGGTTTCTAACATATATTAGTGGATTTCTTTTCTCAGAGCATGAATGAAAATTTAACTTGCAGTTGGCATGCATTTACCGAAAGCAATTCAATTTAGCTATATAGTTTTAATCATTTATAGAAGAATGCTTAATAACACATCAGGAAAAAAATTGTGCTTCAAGGAACTAATGCGCAAATACAGTATTCGTATAATATTTTCTGAGAAATATTTTTGTCTTCTTTTATTTTAAGCAAGAAATAAACATCTTCATTGATTATTCAAATAAACGTAAGAGAGTTAAGCTGCAGATATTATCAGTCTCATAATAAGATTATTAAAAGTCTGATAAGATCACACACCCAAACATTAAATTTAGTCGATAACGTTTTCATCTAAACTATATTTTCCCCTCCCTTTAACAAAAAGAAAATATTTTACAATGTAAAAAATAAAATTTTTTTCCACTTTCATTAATTTTTATTTCCATGTACGTTATTTTTTCAGTTCAGAGTGACCTAAAAATAAATTTCCGGCTAATAATTATTTAATAAAATGATAATTATCTTTCGGAATGAATTTTTTCATTGTAATTTTTATGAATTTAAAAGATATTTTTCTAAATGTTGTAATAATGAAGTTAAAATCTGTTCTAGTCTAAAAAAATTACACTTAAACCTGAAAATTAATTTTTTTAATAAAAATCAAATACATATATAATGAAATAATTGTAAAACTGAAATTTTCGATTTGATCTGAAAGATAAAACAATAAAAATAATGCATCATTTTCATATACCTTAAAACTTGCTCTATTTTTTGACAAAAATTTAATTTTACACTATTTTTATAAATGAAAAATGAGTAGATGGAGATTATTAATATGAAAGAAGTCTACATTAATATCATAAAACTAGTTGAACGTGGGTGAAATGTGTTGATTCAAGAACACTGTTCAACTATATATAAATAGCAGATTTTCTTAGTTTCCCCTAGGCTTTCAATTTTTTTATGCTTGAATGCGGTATTGGAACAAAATCTATTTTACTTAAACCACAATATCTATTTTACGTAACCATTCGATATGGATCTTTAAAGCATTGAGGCATTGAAAAAAAATCTTATATCACATAAATTGTATTAAAAGAATAGTACTTGAAACATAATATAGCATCAAACCAGGCTGACATTAAACAAAAAAAAAATCCGACACTGCAATTCTTCCGGAAATATAACCTCAATGTAAATAGCATTAAAATTCCCCACACCACAGGGGAGAGTGGGGTTTCGGATAATGTGCCATCTCCAATTTGCAGTAAGTACATCCTTATCAGTCTTCATTGTGTTGACCTGTGCTCTCCCCGGATAATCAATCAAGATGTCAAACCAAGAAAGGGGGGTAAGAAATTCGGAAAAGTACGTTTGTTACACTTTAGAGACAGTTCACAATGAACGTAAAATTCAGTGCAAACCGATTTCGGGGTGTTTTCGACCACACGTTGAAATGCGTGTTTAACGATTTTGGAGTTGTCCAAGGTCAACGTAGAAATACGTGTGAAACACTCAGAGGGTTAATTAAACTAATGCATAAAATTCTAAAAATATTAAAATACTGTATTGTTATTGAGAACACACAAATACAGAAAAATTCTAAACTCTAGTACATATGGAAGTGAGTGAAAAATCGATTACAAAATTTGTTTATATGTATATGTAACAAGTCAAGCTCATTAAAAGTGTCTTAAAAGAAATAAAATTGTTAGTTAATTTATAAGCTTCGGATGACATTTGAAAAATGAAATTCACTGCTTTAGAAAAATTTATTTCAATTATTTAAATTGTGCTCTGTTTCCATTTTCTTAAAACGCAATTAGCAATACATCAACGAAAAATTAATTCGAACATAATTCCGATAAAAGCCAAATGATAAAACATAATTCACGAATTCATTTCTCTGAAATTTCTCTAAAAATTGAAAGTAACGTTTTTTTGCAGTTTCCAAAGGATAAATTAATTATAAATTTTAATTAATTTTATTTGGATACTTTGGTTTCATTTTCAATTTCAAATGTGACCGATATTTTTAACTGATACTGTTGACACAAAATTATTCTTATTTTCAATTTTCAAAACTTTCCCTCTTTAATAACTGAAGGTTTAACTGCTATCAAATCTCCAAATTTTAATCATATTCTCCCTTTCGGTCAGTAAAGGGAGCAACGAAACATAAAAAAATGTATTGATTAAATATAATGAATGCAAGTTTTTCATATGCATGTAGAAAATGAAATATCGTTAGATTCTTCTTTTCTTGCATAAACAATATTCTTTAATGAAGTAACTTGTTTCAAAGGAATGCAACTTCCAAAGAATAAGCACAGGTTGTTTAAAACAAGAGATTTAAAAATGTTCTCTTGTGCGATCAGAGACATGTGATGACAGATTTTGTTAAGAAATTATTTTTATTTATCGTATCCGTCACCGCCGGCCTTCAAATATATCTTCTGATTGATTTTCGAAAAAAAAGTTAATAAAGTAATTAAGACAGCAAATATTAGAAAAATTTCTATTTGAAACAATGTTGTGAGACTTTAGCTTTTCGTCTAAAAATTATTAATAAATCATGCTTTTTAATAAAAGAAATTATTATTATCAAAGAAGACATAGGAACGTTGGAAATAAAATATGCTGAAAATCTTGCTTTATAAAATATTCACATTTATAACATTTTTGGGGAAAATATATGGTTCCAAGACTTGTATTGCCTTTGATCGTCGATACATTCGACCCTCTTTCAACACTGTAACTTTAACCAGCGTAGTAACAAGAGCGCTTTGAAAAACTAGAGAACTTAGTGCATTCAAAAAACAAAATGAATTTTTTTTTAAATTCGTTTTATATGAATGACGTCAAATCTATGTGTGTAACCGTTCTTTTCAGAATGCTGTATTGCTTGATACTGTTGCAATATTCAGTTTGTACTTTTCGGAGCCGGGTCTATCAGAACATATTTGAAAGTGATTTCACATTATATAAATGCCTCTCTACACCGGGTGTACTGAAAATGAACTTGTACATTACTGCCATTCCAATCATGAAACAATTAAATATTTTATTTATTTAATGTTACCAAAAGAATAAATATGTATCATATTTGTACTGAAAATGAGAAGTGTTTGAATTATATATCCTTATGATGCTTCAAACCATTTTTTAAAATGTACACACATTTACAGAAAGGGATAAAAAATAAACAAGAATTCGTCTGTTGTCAATTTTTTTCTTTTGCAAAACTGACTTTTTCTTTCAGGAACACACATATTATATTTTGTCGTGTTGTATATAGTATATAAGTCTGCTAGGGATACCAATTAAAATTATTACTCATAGTTGAATTTTTAGAATAATCATATTTACTTCCAGTGCATTTTTCTAATGAAGTCCCATTAGCGATTCAGGGAAGTTCCTATTTCCTCATGTACTGTCATATAGGTAAAAGCAATTATTACAATTTTAATCATTCCGATTTATGTGAACAGAAAATCCGGTTAATGGCAAAAGAAAACCGCTTTATACACCGATTGTATGCCTTGATAAATCTCTGTCTGTTGTACTCTTCTTGTTTTGCTGTATCATTCGCAAAAAAAACTGCGGATAATATTCATTAAACTGAAGTGCAGCTCCATATAGCACATACGATGAATTGAAATTTGGTATGTTTTTTTTTTAAATTTTGTTTCAAAATGTGTAGCTTCTACTTTCGTATACAAGTTTTATGCACTGGAAAAAGTCTCATTACTAAAGCATAAAGTTTGAATAAAATGTGCAATTTCACAAATAGTTTGCCGGAATGAAATTATCTAGTAAAATAATGTAATTAACTATATAATCCCTTTTAATTAACTATATTTAACGACAAAGCAAACATTAGTTATAATGCATCGATTACCTATATCTGTTAGCTTTATTTATCAGTTCTAAATAATTCAGGACCAATCAAGAAAATCAATCTCAAGAATATTCTCCATACTATAATTTCTGCTTCATTATGACACCGTAAAATAATCTGTTGCCCCTGTTTATGAATAAATACTTTATTTAGAACGTTTAATGCTTAAAAATCTGAGCTGATTGCATTTTTTGTAATCACTTGGAAGTTTGTTAAGAATAAGAAAATTAATAATCCAGTGAAGTGACAATGGATACACAACACAAAAATTTACTGAGCTTGTCCAAAAATGCAAAATGTCGAATGTATCGTAAATTATAGATTTCCTTTGTATAAACCCTTGTCCTTTGATTCATAAACATTTGATGGCAAAACAAAAAATAGAAATTATTGTTTTTTGGTAAATCATCATAATTTTATATAATAAGAATGTATACAAAAAAATTCAAATATTAACAGCTAAACCAGATGTCTCCACCCAGATGATCAAAATATGAAGCTCATTTATAGTGAAAAAGAAACCCTAATTAACAGAGAGAAAAATTTAAATATTAGAAAAAAAATTGTAAAATACTTTTTCCATTCGTGGTGTCAGCCAGATTAACAGGTAAAAGAAATCGTAGCTTGGGAAGAGGTATTTAAGAAGCCTGTTATATTCTAGAAAGTAGAATCTTTTACCACTCATTTGAAAATGAAATTTAATCGACTGAGTGGAACACTAAATCTGTCAAATAAAAGTGAAACCTTTTACGAATTTAAGGATTTTATTCAGAGCTTTCTCGAAAACTAGAATTCATTTCAGATAGAATTGACGAACTCGAATATATGGGCATTCTAAAGCAATATGTTCAGTATAGAATACATAACCCTTTCCTCAAATCAGATTTTATGTTTTAACATAACAGTGATGCGAAACATGCAATACGAAATATTTAGCTGTTCTACATTAAAAGGACACAATAAGTTCATTCAAATTCTCAGTCACCCAACTTGAGGCCCAGTTAAATTTACGCTAAACTCTAATTAATACAATAAAAGAAAAAAAGGGGAAATTTAAAAAAATCTGTTAAATATTTGTTGCAATCGGTTTCAAGATGCGTACGTCAATTTATAGAATTACGAATTCTTTTAAAATGCCGTTAAACGGAAACTCAAAAACAATGATATCTTTTTGTTAAGTAAAGGAAAATATATTTTCCTTAGATTTCAAGTAATTATGTATTCCATTTTAATTCAAATTACATATATTGTAAGTTCCAAATTTTATTTATATAAATTTATTCGGTTCAAATACGAATTTAAGATATAATAAATCTTTTCCAAATATTATGCTTCTATTTATGCGATGCTTTACATTGCTTAGAACACTTTTTCTACTTAATGAAGTTGATAAGTAAAAATGATAAGGCGACACATAAAAAGTTATATACACATTTGCAGATGTTGCTGAATTTACTTAAAGCACAAACGTTGGGCTAAAGATACGCTATTTATCGTTTATTATTGATTTTTCACTTTTTTGAAAAGCAATAAGCTCAGTGTTTATATTTTATTTATTTGTATATATTTTTCCTTATCGCTTTAATTTCTTTATTGTTTGTATATTTATTTATAATTGAACTTGACTTACTTATCGTGCGCCACAAATATACAACACGAGGCTTACAGAAGTAAGTATTAAAAATAATTATGTCCTTGAAAGACAATTCTTTACATAAAAAATTAAATAATCAAAGAATAAAATCAAAATAAGAATTTAAAAAAGCAAACAATTCAAAAAATGAAGTGAAATAGATAATACATTAAAATAATAATATTAACAAAAACTCGCTCTGAATTCCATCAAAAAATGAATACCAAAAGTTCAATAATCAAGGAATCACAATTATACAGAAGAAAAGATTACAAAATACCTTCTGGTAAAAGAAAGAGAATATATAAACAAAAAAAAATAAAAAAGGGGGAAGATACATGAAAAAAAGTAGAAGGAAACAAACATCATTATAATAATATTGAGCAGAACAGTTTTACAAAAGTGCAAAAATGCTTCTGATCAATATGAAAAACATTATTTATAATTACAAGTGTGAACGAATTCTGTAAAAGATAAGAAAGAGGACTTTGTGTTAATCTATAAAATCAGGGTGACAGGCCAGTGCGTTTCTGAAACGCCAAATTTTTGCTGTAAAATATTCCGGCAGTCCTGGACATGCAGACACCGAAAAGCAATATGCCCTAAGTTTCGAATTTGTTCTGGAGAACAGTCACACGCGTTACTAGTCTGTAGACATTCCTGACTATATCCTTGTGCGTTATCAAGCCCAAATCATTTCATGTTCTTTTCGCTATTATTTTCATCGTTTTGTTTCAATCGCAACAAGCAAATTCGCATAGTTTCGTATTTGCATGTACCATCAATACTAAATCGTTTTATTTCTTCCTTTTAATTTAAAATAGAACTTTGTAGTTTGAAAGTGGAAATATTAAGTGGTATATGCATTTTAAGTAGAAATATTAAGTGGTATCGCATGCTTAAATAGAACACTACGGTAAAATCGAGTCTTTACAGATAACAACAATACAACACATTTTAATATGGTTAAAAAACATGTGTAACATAAATTGATCAATAATTCGATCGCACTACATGACATTAAAAAAATAGAGTAAAAATACCATTCATCTTTGATTTTCCATCTCGAGCGTATGTTGTAACAACATTTAACAGTATATGCACCTAACTCCTTCTTCGCACTGAAGCATATTATAATTCATATATGTTCTCATGTCATAAATTTGAGCACAGATAATGGTGTCTAAATAATGCATGTCTCGTATCATGTGTGTTAATGCATCGCTGATCTCAACCTCATTTTTTATCAGTCTTTAAAATCGTGTCAACAAGTCATTCTGAAAGTTAATCTAATAAATTATTAAATTTTCTTTTGTAAACGTATATGTTCCAATTGTACACGACAGGCCCAGAGAGAATGTTTGACATATATTACAGACCTATTATTGTTGTGCAATTCTCAGTTTTAATAAATTATTCGAATGCGGATTTCATGTGCTACTGCTCGAAATCAGTTAGATAAAACCTCGAATATTCTATGGCTTGATTTGTATCATGTAATTAAAATAATGTAATAGAAAACAAGATGTGAAGAAAGTTCGTACTAGAATTTAAAGTTACATTTTTCAAAATTTTATTTTAAAAAATCCTGCGTAAGTTGATCTGCATTCTCTGAGTATGTAAGACCATTCATTTTTGTAAATAATTCTTAAAATATTCAGTCACGTATTTTCATTTCCAATATATATTTACTTTAATTTAAAGATTCACTTCATTGTTTTCTAACCTTGCTCTGTAAACTAAGATGCATTCCAATTTATAAAAGGAAATGTATCAAAGCTTGAATATCGAAAATACTTTATACTCTCTAAGGAGAAGATTTCTTTTATTGAATTCCCCTGATATTTTCCCTTCTCACTAAATTCAGTTACTGTATTTTTCAAGAATTAATAGATTATGGATTAACCCACATCTTTTTTTTTTAATCATGTGAATGTTTCCCCCAAAGTAAAGAAATAGTCACTCGGGAGTGACCATCTCTCGAGATTCATCTTTTCCTAATCAATTTTAATGCTAGTCTGGAAGAATTTTTGTAAGTTTAATCTGAGTTCCTATTTCGGATTTTATGCATTACTTATAGAAATTATCTTGGAATGTTTCTATTTTTGTATTTTTTAATTGAATGGGGAACTTCAGCATTTTTTTTATTTTTTAAATCGATTTAAAATGCTTCTAAACGAACAATAACATAAAAAATTTCTAGACAGTTTTTTAAAATTTGCAATCAAAGTTCGCCTCTCAGAATTCGCGAGAAAAACGATCATTTTGGTGCGAAACGGGTCTGATGTCACAGGTGCCTGACGGGGGAGACCCACGCTTCCTTCCCGTTCACTCTCTATAGAGATTCTCTTTTTTCTTCTATATTTTCCGACTATCGCATCAGATAAAATAATGTCGGCAAGACACCACAAGTATTGTATTGTTCCTATACGTAGTAATACAACTGTAAAGGCACCCGATAAATTATTTATCGCGAAGAAATGATGTTATTCGCAAAATGTGGTGCAAAGCGATGAAGAGAGATCCGAAGCTTAATCCGGAAATATCAGCAAGCAGCATTCGTCATGTCAGTAGAGATGATTTTGATGTGAGTTATTAATCTATGTTATATCTATCAAAATTGTGTATCATGAAACACAGTAAATTCAGAATTCGATATCTTTTTTGTTTTTAAAAGAAGTATAAGGTGAGGTTAGCAGCCAGAAAAAAAGTTATTTTAATTCAAATAGTTAAATTTAATTAGTTTTTTTCCCGTTTGATTACATGGAATTTATTTTTTATACCCTTTGAGGGGCAGTAAAAATATAGAAGATCGCATCTTCTCTTTAAGATTCTTTTTTTAAAAAAAACAAATAAACTTGCTCTTTTCATTTTATTGCATAAATTATTTTAATGGATATTCGAATGTTTCTTATATTTTTTAAAAAATTACAGAACTATTGAAAATTAATAAGAATATCTTAAAAATTAGTTCAAATTCACGACTTTTTTAATAATGAAATTCGTTTTCATTTATAGTTGAAAAAAATAATTCGCAGAATTAATTTTTGATGCAAAATAAATCCTTTATACTCAGTGAATGTATTAAAATCAAAATTAGTCTTTAAAAAGTTAGATTGCTCATCAATTATTATAGTTGAGAAATGGTGGGATAAATTTATCTCATCGTGCATCTCGAGTTTGTAGATGACAGCACTTAAATTCCTAGATCAGTCGCATTTGGTCTGGTTTGAATATTATCATAAATTTATATAGCTTTTTCATATAATTCAAAAATTAAACAATAAAATGAAAAACGCTTGCTTTGCAGTAAAAAAAGCTTACTATTTACAGATAATTTGTTCGTATCTTTTCTTTTCTTTTTTTGCAATTTACAAAAGTTGTTACAGTTTTATTGTTTTTAATTTTTAGTGTATTTCTTTATATAAGTTATTTTTACCAGATTTTATATTAATTAGTGTAAACTAATATTTTAAAATTAAAACTTGCAGCAAAATGGAAAAAATATATAGATATTTTAAAGCAAACAGTTAAATTTAATTTGTTTTTTCCCTCTATTAATCGCCTTTTTCAATTACATGGAATTTACATTTTAAGAAACCATTGATAACCCATAACAATATCAGGAAGCACTGTAAAGAAGAGCCTTGAATTTCATATTTGTTCTGTTTTTGATATAAGTATAAGATGAGGTTAAACGCATAAGTACCTGTATGAGCTCGTATTGAAAGATTGCGTGATAGCCACATGTAGTTTTAAGGTTATATAGTTGATTAATGTTTATAAATAGATTAAATATTGTTTCTATTTTGGCGCCGATTTTAAAAAGATATTTATTTTAGACTTTTCAAACTACGGTTCTGTTTAATTTTTTAAAAGTTTATTTTTATTTTTTCACCTGAAAAGTTAAGCGTGGACACATATATGAAAACCTAGCTGGCCATAAGCGGTTTCCTGCATTTTTTTATTCGTCCACACGGGGATAGTGTTGATTTAATAGCATTACCAGAATTAATTTATTTCTTCATTTTCAGTGGATTTTTTTATGGGATTTTAAAGATTTCATTTCTTTTCTCATGCCGAATTCGGTTAACATTAAAAGAAGTTAGGCTATAATTAATTTTGTTTCATCTGTTCTGTTTTCCATGCTTTTTTAAATTTTTTTAAGCACTCTGTCTCTCTACAAATTAGTATACACACCATGGGATACTTCTTGGATTCTGAGGTACAACAGGGTTTTTTTTCAGCTAAGTTCAGTATTTATTTTATTTTTTATTTTATGTTGTTTCATTGAGGAGGAATATAAGACAAAAAAAGGAGAAATCTTACCGTTGTGCTTTTATTCCTCGTATCTCAGCCATCATAAAATCGGAATTGTTCTTAAAATACATTGTCATCATTATAAAATCAATCCTTGGCAAATTATTCGATTTACCTTGTACAAAACCAATATCCATTGTGAAATTGAACGTTGAATAGTAGAAAAGCCATAAAGTTCACTTTTAGAATGTTAGCTGGTACAAACGCCTTGATACAAAGCAGGGCACAAAAGTAGCGAAAGAGAAGTATGCGAAGGAAGGCAACTGTAACGTCAAAATCTACTCGGCCAATGAGTGTGCGTTTCGGATTGCATTATGATTCCTGCTATTTCAGTGCATCTTTCGCTCTCAATATTTAAATAAATAAATTTTTATGTAAAATTTCACGTGCATATTTGAAATAAAAATGATTTTTTTCTACAAATACGGATGGCTTTCACATGTTTTTAAAAAATGCTGAAGTTCCCCATTGCTACCGTTTTTCTTTCCTCTGTCTTTTCTCCTTAAAATCTCTTATTAACATTCGGTTTTGCAACTGTTACAAACATTTTTTGCAGATTGGATACTTTTCCATGTATTTCGGTATATAAATGACTTATAATCTCCTTTTGCCTGGCCTTTCAATGTTCTCCTTTCTGAAGTTTTTAATTCAATGTAGATTCTAATCCAGATAACCATCAAAGATATAATTACGCTTTTTATATTTTCTATCAGATATTAATAAGATTCATACTAAATTAGAATTAACTAGCATTCGATATGCAGAATTAATTAACTTCTAAAACAGAGAAATCTGATTATGTGCCGAAGTTCAGATATCAGTGATTGGAGCATCATGCGCTGGATAAAAGAAACCAAATATGTCATAGAAAATGAAGTAAAGAACCTTCCTTTAACACAAATGATTAGAAATAATATAGAAATGCTCTGAAGAAAATATCATTACATGAATACCTGGAGGCATAATTCTTTTCTTTCCCAAATTATCACTAAGCATAATTCATTCAATCAAGAAAAACAATTCTTTTCTCCTTCCTTCTAGTCATCAGAAACGTAAAGACTAAGGAAACCGGCTTTCGCAGCGGATAACGTCAGTAAATTATCCATAGAAATAATTAATGAAGCAATACGTCAGCTTTATAACGGAGACTGTCCTGCAGGGCCTTGAATAGCAACGGAACAGGCTATTGACCCACATTCTCAGTGGATCAGGTAATCTAGCTGAAAATTAATTATGTTGTCTACTGATGTTGATAGAATAATCTCATCTGTAGGGCGTCCTTCTAAAAAATGCTGCAAAGGACTGTTGCCGTTAAGTTGGCGTCAAGTATCCGTTTTGGGAATAATCTGCGCAGGACATAATCGGAAGTGATACATAAAGACTCTTGAGATTGTGCGGTTTTATTATTCTCGCAACGTTTAAATAATAAACTTAATATTTTGAAAGCCTTTCCTTTTCTCGGTATTTTAATGAAGCGTTAACAGAGAAATGCATTTAGTATTCAGTTTCAAAACAACGATTCCGAGAGATTTAGAAAATTAACTTGCGGTAGAAGATTGCGTTACAAACTGCTTTTTCTTTCCGATTAGAACGATTGATGCATAATTTTTTTTTAAATTCAATAATCTTTGTAAAGAAATTAATTGTGTAACACTTCATAATTGTAACAATTGGCATTTAAAAATAGATCAAATGTTTTCAGTTAGTGCTAATAGAGATATGTATTCCGTTTATAATGCAAGATATATTTCTGTTCCCAAATCATTATATAAATTGAATTTATTGATGTATTAACTCGTATATGAATGTGTGCGCATAAATATTAGTCCTATTAAAAGCGGTAGAGATTTTAACAATGATTAATAATTGATCTAAAATGAACAGGAAACCTCAATTGTCTACATTGTTAGAATTTAGTGAATAAAAAATGCTTTTGAACTTTCTCGAGAGTATAAGATGGAATAAACCCATTAACAAAAAATAACTTTAAAGCAGACATTTCTATAAATTTCTATAAAATTATGTTTAAAACACTAGGATTAAGTTAACTGTGAAGTAATTTTAAATTCAGGAAGAAAAAACACTTTATGATTTTCTTTCTTTTAATTCTTTATAAACAAAATTTTTAAAAAATCGAAAAAAAATTTAACTATTTTTTCATAATTATTAAAGATTTTAAAAATTAGTAAAATTTACAAAAATAAAAATTACTTTAAAATTTCTTCCATTACCTCAAAAATAAATGAACGGGAAAATCAAATATTTCAAAATGACGACATTTTGAATTCAAAATCCGACTAACTGGTGGCATATGCCTGTTGAAAACTGTTTAGCAATACATATTGACTACATAGACAAAAACAAGAAACAATGGAAGTAATTTTGTTCAGCCACGGAATTGAAATGTAATTGTGCTATAAATAGGACGCTGGGCATTAATGGATGCAGAAAAGGCAGCATTACGATCCTTATCTTTAATAGTTACGTAACGAGATGTCTCCGCAGATCTTGCAAAATTTTGCCTGTTAAACATATGTTTGGAAAGGATGTGTGTTTCGCAACAAATTGTAATTATGTTAAAATATATGTAAGGCGATTTTCAAAAGCATAGATCAGAAAAAGAGGTATGCATGGCGCATGATTATAATTTAATTTTCATGTGGTAGATTTAAATTGTGAAAAGAGCAGAACAGGAAGAATGTATGTGAAGAGGATATATTTTACTTTTTGCTCATGGTACTCTATGTGCGATTTACCTTAACCTGAGAGGACACCCGCTACGAAGAGTAACGCGAATACGCGCAAGTGGGTGTGTGACACCCCGATTCATTATTTTGCTATATAAGCAAAACTAGTAAAATTTTTATTTTTTATATCTGTTCCAAATGCTCCATGCAAAAGGTTTCAGTTATAAAAGAGCTAATTTATGAAAGAAATATTTAGTAAATAATACATTATCTTATTCAGACTATACCTAGGGAAAGTATATTTCTTACATTCATGTTTTCAACTTTTTTATAGGAAAGAAATAACAATATAATCATCTTTATACATTGTGAATAGCAACATACTGCTTCTAATTTTCTTAGTTACACAGGAAACTTTAAAAAAAATCCAAATAAAGAATTCTGCTGGGTTTTATCTTAAAATCTAATAAATTTAGGGCGTATTTCAGTGTCACTTTTGAGATTAGTTTCTACAATTTCAAGCTTTTTCTCCAATAGTTTTTGGGAAAACAAATAAGACATGCACCAGCTTACTACAGTTTCCAGAATAATATAACTTTTCATCAGTCTTATGGCATTTTCTCTTGCACTATTATACAGTTTAAATGTCTCTTACCCGCAAAAATCTCCATTTTAGAAATATAGAATATTCTTGAATCGACTCGTTTCTTCACTAAAACTTAAATAGAGAAGCATCATTATCGTTCTATCATTAACACGTTCACTAAATTGAAAAAAGAAGCCTGACGCGAGGACTCGCAAGGGGTTGTTTAATATCCCTTATGCTGAATTAAAATAAAGAAATAAGACATTTTCTGGAAACACGTAAGTCTTTTGAATGTGATCTTAAAGGCAGCTAGCATGAGTTTGATTCATTTCAACTAAAGGGAAATCAGTATTTTTCACATTTTACTTAGAGTAGCGTGTCGGACACCCCCTTGCGCGTCCTCACGGGTAAATATTCATTTGCTAACATTTTATCCTACATTTATTACATATGTATGTCAAAAGAATTCAAATGCAGGGATATCATCAATCAAAGAATATCGTACATGTACATACTGTAGCAACTACAGATCATCTTAGAAAAGCAACGGAGTTGCACTATTATAAATAATTTTCACCAATTGGTTAAATACAAGTCTGATATGTTGCTGAATAAACTGATAAAATTATTATATATATATATATATATATATATATATATATATATATATATATATATAT
>BGPR01001952.1:0-33957 GCA_013235015.1 Araneus ventricosus | reverse complement strand
TATATATATATATATATATATATATATATATATATATATATATATATCAATGTCATGAAAATCAATAAATGTTGAAATAAAATGGAGAGACTGTAGTTAATCGGTAAAATCGTATAGATGCTCATCAGGGTAAGTAAAATCTATACGAACCGTTAAAAAATTAGTGAAATCATAATGTTTTCTGCGAACAGTGCTGACATAAAGCTAAAAACACTGTCCTTTACCCCGAACATTATGATAAACCAAGAATTTGAATGAAATACCAAATATTTGAATGAAATACCAAATATTAGAAATACTTTTACGAACCAATTTCTAATATTTTGTATTTCATTCAAATTCTTGGTTTATCATAATGTTCGGGGTAAAGGACAGTGTTTTTAGCTTTATGCCAGCACTGTTCGCAGAAAACATTATGATTTCACTAATTTTTTAACGGTTCGTATAGATTTTACTTACCCTGATTAGCATGTATACGCTCTTACCGATTAACTACAGTCTCTCCATTTTATTTCAACATTTATTTATTTTCATGACATTGATATATTTTCCACAAATCTTCTTCAATTGCAGCATTATTGCGCATTCGTTGCGTTTGTGTTATATATTTCTATATTATTTTATCTCCCCCCCCTTTTATATATATATTCCCCTTTCGGTTATTTTCTCTCTATAAGAACTCTCAGCTTTTTCTTACCGCAGATTTTTTTCTTGACATTTTGTTTTATGAATAATTATGTTGTATATGTTTCTTGACTTGCATTACAAAAAAATTCCTTTACCCGTACGACATCTCTTCTGTCCCAGAGATGAGTTAGGACCACAACCCAATCATCATAATTTTTTTTATTTAATTACTTCACACCTAAACCAGACAAAATCACAATTACCAACTGGAAAAATTCAATTCCTCTCTCTGTAACCTTAGCACCCATCCAATCACAAATATTTACACAGAAGAGGATCTGGACAAAAATGTCCTGTCTCTCACAAATGAAATACTTAACTCCTTCCACAACAAAAAGAAAGAAATTGATCCCAACACAACTCACATTAACAGCAAACTCAGAGACATTCTCTCCCTAAGAAACAAAGCAAGAAGAGACTGGCAGTCCACCCGAAACCCACTTTACAACTAACTTTATGACAAACTAAATAAACAGGCAAACTCAAAGAAGAACAGAAACAAAATGACTGGAAGGAAAAATTAATGGAACTTCAACCGAATGACAACTCTCTTTGGGATGTTGCAAAACGAATGAGAAGAACACATCACAAAATTTCCGCCCTTAATGGCCCTGAACGTACAGCCCTCACCACCACTGATAAAGCTGAAGTAATTTCAGACAGCTTACAAGAAAATTCACTTTAAATAACCTCACTGACTCCCCTACAGAAAACCTCGTTTCACACACACTAAATAAATTTAATAACCTTAGCAACTTTCCGCTCCTCCCCCCCTCCTAACCCAATTGATATTATCAACTACATCAGAAAAGTTAACATCCACAAAGCCCCAGGAGGAGATAGGATGACAAATAAAATGCTTAGAGACTTGCCTATCATCACCATTCTTAAAATCATTTACATTCTTAACAACACCTTCAAACTTCATTACTTCCCAAAAAATTGGAGAGTCGCTATCATCTTTCCTATCCTCAAGCCGCAAAAGGACCCCACTGACCCCACAAGTTACAGACCAATCTCACTCCTCCTCACACTCAGTAAAATCACAGAACACTTTATTCTCTCACAACTCAATGATTACTTAGTAAATAACAACATTCTTATCCCATTCCAATTCGGCTTCAGGCCCGAACTTTCCACCACACATCAACTCCTCAGAACAGTCGAATATATCACATCCGGATTCGAGAACAGATTCAGCAATGGCGCAATGTTTTTAGACATCCAAAAAGCATTCGATAGAGTCTGGATTAATGGTCTTATTTACAAACTAATTACATACGAAATACCCAACTCTCTTATCACACTCATCACTACTTTTCTCTCAAATAGATCCTTTAAAGTTATAATAGGCTCCACACTCTCCAAACTTTACTACATGCAGGCCGGCGTACCTCAGGGGGCCAAATTAAGGCCTTGCCTTTATTCCATCTTCATTAACGACATTCCTCAGAAACACAACACCACTCTATGCATATATGCTGATGACACAGCGATTGTTTCAAAAAACAAAAACCTCCAATACCCAAACCACCTCGAAGATTTAAACATTTTGTTCAATAAATGGAAAATTGCAGTCAACCCCTCCAAAACTGAATTGGTCCTGTTCTCGAAACGTAGAAAAATCAATAACACAAAAATTTTCCTTCAAAATACTATTATCCCCTGGTCTCAGGAATGCAAATACCTCGGTGTAATTTAGACTCAAAACTTAACTGGAAACCCCACATCACATATGTTAGACAGAAATTCCGTGATAATTGCCCTAAAGTTTTCCCCTTAATAGCACGAAATTCCAAAATGAGCCTTGAAAACAAGGTGCTTATCTATACTGCGATTCTTAGACCCGCCCTCACATACGCCAGTCCTATTTGGGTTTATGCTGTAAAAATCTACTTCCAACAAATTGATAGCAGCCAGAATATAATCCTCCGAAAAATTTCTAGAGCTAGATGGTTCATGAGGAACGAAGACATCAGACATGCACTTAAAATTCCCCCTATTAAAGAATTCATTAAGAATATCGCTAAATCGTTCTTCGGAAACCTCACTAATATAGATAACAGTGCCATCAAAGACCTGGACTTCTACAGACCAGATCTTAATACCAGAAGGCCTAGAGCCATCCTACTGTAACCCCCTCTTTTCCTTGCATTATTTTGTACATTCCTTTAAGTATCACTGTATTTTCAAAATTTTACTTCGATTTAAAATCAATCGTAAAAATTCACTTTGTTTCTCATGGACCATCTCCCCACACCCCTCCTCTTAAATTTTCTCTCAAATACTCGCTCCTTATTGACTCTCAATAATCCTTCTCTAAACCCTTCCAAACTCTCTAAAACATGCATATCTACCCATGAGCCGAACATCATCCCCAAATCTCCGGCTCGCCACGCCCAGCTACTCACCCTAGGTCCTGATTGGCCACTCAACATCAGGACAAATGACTACTTATAATGGATACTCCCATTGCCCCTTCACTCTCGCCTCTGCTCACAACGAGACTGCCACGATTCATCACACTTCAGAAGAGTCCAAGTGCCTCAAGTATATAGATCTTGTAGACTGGAGGTATCCGCTGCTTCGCAGCCGGCAGCACTCCCCATCTCTCGTCTCGTCTCTCAGTCCATGTCTGCAATAAAGAAATGAACCGAACTGCGGTAGATAGAAACTAACCAGGTCAGCACTCAGGCATCCCTGGACATATAAGAGAGGTCACTGATCTTCATCTCGACCCCTCCATGCAGTATTCTTCCCAGTATATTCCTCGTTTTCCCCAGCGGGAAAACCCCTTTGCACGCGATAGCATAACGGACAGTAATTGATGTTACAGTTACCAGACCCCTTTGCTCCTGACCTGGGGTGCGCTTATCTCTCTGCAATTTGAAGCGGACGTCTTGTTCCTCCAACAAAGATGAATCCACTGGCACGCGACCAAAAGAGAAAGAAAAGTTTAACGGATCCGATGAAAATGATTGACTCTCTCCATTTGACATGGGTCCCGAAGCCTAGAGTGTATCTTCCCACCCCTTCGCGATAAGCCCTTACCTAAATAGCAAAGAACGACAACGCAACCCAACGGGACTACTGTCGTCTCTTTGAACTTTTCGGCCTACCTCTAATGAATGTGCTTCATCTGTGGAACTCATTTCTTTTGAACTCTTCTGCCTACCTCTAATAAATGTGCCTCATCTGTGGAACTCGTTTCTTTTGAATTCTTCGGCCAACCTGTGATTAAAGTCACGCACCACTGTCTGTGGCAACTTAAGGCCCGTCAAACACCTGCCGCATAAAGATAAGTAAATTTATGTTTTGAGTTTCAATGATTTGTTTGGAATTTTCCCATGCGTGTTGAGTTTTTAGTGACGTAAAGAGTACTTAATTAAATTTCTTACGTAGCTTTCACCTACTGTTTCTGATGTGCAATTACTTACATATATTTATATGCTGTTAGTAGATTATGGTCGGCATTATGGTGAATAAGTGTTTAGACATAAAATCTGGAATGAAATCACATAATCCTCAGTGCTGTGCGATTAAAGATGATAATTTGCTATTTATAATGTTCTCATAATAAATGTTTTGTTTTTATATCAAATGTGTTGCAGTCATTTATTGAGCATTCTGGAGTTGATTTGAAGTAGATGGATATTTTATAATAAACCTGTGGTAAAAACCTTTTATTGTTTAAGAACTTGTTTAGATGTTTTGGAGGTGAAGTCAAATTTAATTATCTCAATGAGATTTTCTAACGTTCTCAACACAACACATGTGCAAACATCATTATTCTTTTCCGTTGCTGGGCAACATTAGAAAAAGACAAATATATCGTTGCCATACTATTTTTATAACCTTTAGAAAAGAATTAAGAACAAAAGATTTTTTAATTGATTTCTTTTTCAGCCAAACGATATTTTTAAATTAATTAATTTCTTTTTCTTAAATATTTTAATAATTCTCCAAATACATATTTTTTTATTCGTTACGAACATTACAAAATAGCAATCATAAATAATTGTTATAATTTAAACTTAATACTAAAACGCGTTTTGCACAGAATGGTTTCCCTTTTATTTTACTATTAGCTGATATGCCCGGCGTTTCTCGGGATAAAAATATTTTCAATTCCAAGTATTATGACACTTTCAATTTATTAAAAGTGTTTTCCGCGGAAGCGTCTTTCGTTGATTTTAGTTAATCAACTGACACTTTGGACCAGCAGTGAAACACCCTTCTTTTTTCTGTCTCCTTAGTTTGAACCACTTGGCAAGAATCTCGTAGTCCTTCGTACTCTATTTCCCCCTCCCCATCATTGCTACGGCAAGAGCAGAAACTCTTTCATATCGTTTAATTTTTGCCATTATCCGAACATTTCTTCTTCTCTTTAGTGTTTTTCTCACTGACCGGAAAAAACCGCATAGTGTTCTTTATTTTTCTCCTTAGGCCCTCTCTCCCGGTAGGAAGTGTGCTCAACAAACTTAAAGGATTTTAAACACTCATTATGATCATGAAAAATTTGTAAAATTAAATGAAGCCTCGCTCAAAGAGCTCTAATTAACATCATTGTATTGTGGCTCAAACATATTGAAAGAGGTATAAGCTACGAAATAAAAGCTAAATAAAATATCTGCCTTTCTGTTAACATTCAAAGAAAACAATATTTGTATCATAACTTTCACAATGGCAAAAATACCGGAATGGAGGATTTGATAAAACGATCAATGGTTTGAATTTAATTACAATAACAGAAAGCATTGTTACAAATTTTGCATGAAATAAATTTGAAATGTTCATTAAATTAAGAAAAAGGATGCAGAATATATAATTTGAGATCGTTAAAAAGATGATTTTCTGCTCTTTAAGATGGTAATCTACGTGCAATATATTTTTCTAAAATTATTGGCGAAAAATTGAGATAAAACTCCGAAAATTAGCTTAATTTTCGTTATTTAACTAAATATCTTCGGAAATAATTTTGTTTGAAAGAGTAGAATTAATCTAAGAACGGACCCCAGAATGGCGTGTGCAAATTTCATGTCAAGACTATTCACCGTTTAGGAGGAGTTCTCGCTACAGATGGACCGTTAGAACATCTTTTTCCCCCCCCCCTTTTCCTCTTCCTACGATAGGAACCGGACTAATAGCCTTTTGAAGGCTTAGTACACACTCATTAGGATCAATTAAAAATTCGTGAAAATTAAACAAAACTTAGAGAGAATAATTCACTGACGTCATTGGATTACTGTGTAACCGAATTAAAAGTTATAAATGCTACGACAACAGGAAGCCGGAAGTGAAAAGTCACCTTTGTTGTTTATGGTAAAAAAAAGCAATATTTTCTTATATTAACTTTAACAATGTCAGAAGCCCGGGCACGAAACAGTAATTTGGCCTGGATTTATTTCTATAAGAATAAAAAGTATTGTTAGAAATTGCGTTAAAAATATATTTAACCTTAATAACAATCAGAGAAAACACTTCATCGCAATGGAATTAATAGCATTAAAAAGATCATTTTCTGCTCTTTAAAATGGCATAAAAATAATTGTTGTCTAATAAATATTTCAGAAGTTATTGGTAAAAAACGTCTAAGCATTAAGCTTAAAAACGGCTAATTTTCGTTATTTAATTAAATATATTAAGAACTAATTAACTCTAAAAGTTGAAAATATCACCGTTGGCCTAGACATATGTTCTAGAATGTCGCGTGTAAATTTCATGTCGCTACCGTTCACCGTTTAGGAGGAGTTCTTGTGACCGTCAAACACACAGATACATGCATTTGCTGCTTTATATTATAGATATTTATCAAAATAAGCAAAATTTTCAGAAATAAAGGTAAATTAGTTCTAAGTCTAACCGTTGCCTAGCAATAGAGTAGCTATAAACTTGCGTTATTTCAAAATCGCCTGCATGTAATTAAAAATATTAAACTTTAAAAAATTAATAAAAATTGAAGGGAAAATGTCACAGAAATAAAATTGGCATAATTGAAAAGGTAAAACTTTGAACTTTAAGATGGTATGAAAATATTTTTTCGGGCAATTTGCTCCGAAGTTACGGCCGGAAAACGGTTTCGGTTAATTTCTAATTAACTGTATGTTTAATTAATTTTTGCACTTTGAAAAGTTCATAAGTGTCTTTTCCGTGTCTTGAATAATAAATGTGCAAAATTTGGTTGAAAATAGTCCATTGTTTTAGGAGAATATGTGGGACATAGCCACACATATAGCCACATAACCACATACCCACAATGACTTTTAATTATATTAAGATTATGCTGTACTTACAGCTATAGCTTCATTGCTTGGAAAACAATTTTTGGGGAAAAGGTATTTTTTAATTTCTTAGTTTTAGCCTTTGTATCATTCGATAAAGCTGAAAAATAAAAAAGCTAAAATTAAAATTGCAAATTTGTGAAATTGCATTAATAATTGAAATTAATAAACATACCATTTCATTTAATAATTTATTTTTGGAATTATATTTTACATGCTTAAACATTTGTGAGCGGGTTTTTACACATTTTGAAGAGCTTTATTTAAACAACTTGGTAATTAATAATACAGAAGTTAAAAATATTACTTAAAGAGAATTTCACTATGTTCAAAAGAAAAGATAAACTTCCATTAATGAAATGAAATGGATTAAAATCTCTTTATAATCGAAAATATTGCATTATCACAAAAGAAACTTTTCTTTTGTTCTTCTATTTTCTCCCTTTTCCTGTATTCTATTATCCTTTATCCCCTTCTTCTATTTGTCGATTTTGGATTTCCTCTCTTCCCTTTTCGGAATTCTGGGAATCTTTCTCTCAAAGTAGAGACAAAGTCACCTGGGAATGGCTATCTCTTGTTTCATCTTTGGCGAAACAATCTATACTGATCCTTCTGGAAAATTCTTCGTAGAATAATTTGTGTTCCTATCTAGGATTTTATGCATGACTTCAGGGATTTCTGTAAAGAGTATATATTTTTTCTGACTTAACTGTTGCAGATTTCCTTCCTTTGTTCCATGTACAGTTGAACTACTTTAAAATAATTTATCTTTAGCAATCATTGTTGCTATTATTATCAAAGCTTTCTTTTCATTTCCTTTGATAGTTTTGCTTTTACTTCATTTTACGAAAAGACATTGGAGTTACTGATGCAATCTTTATCCGCGCGTGTGTCTGAAACAAAACTGGCTTTGACATAAAATTAATGAAGTAAAAGTACAAAGTCAAAATCTATGTTAAACAAGCTCAACGAAAGGAGCTGTTTGGTGATAAGGCTTTGTTTCGTAAAGCTGATTGATAATTCTAAACCAATTTGAAGACATTCACAATCGAAACAAAGTTTTAGTTTGAACAAAAGAATTTCATTTGAGTAATTGCGTAAAACAAATCTGTTCTTTTATTAATTGTATTTTAAAAGAAAATATGGTGTCAACAATTTTAATTACTTTGTTTAAAGCATTCTCTTTATTTTTTTATTATTTTCTCAGAAATTAATCATCATTTTATGTTAAAATTTTATCTAAATTGCAAAATATCGTTCCTACGTAAAGAATGAGTACAATGATATGTTCTTTCAGTCTAAGATAATCTTCATTATTTATCTTTTTCTATTCGTAGAAAGGTATGTAGATCACGTGAACGAGATTTCGTATGGAGAGTTTTTCTATGGATCTTAATTTACCAAAATAAATAATTAATGCGGCAAGTAATCACCATTACATCTCCAAAAATAATATATGCACTTGAATTCTGAGCAGAATAGGTTATTGTCCTCTATCCTGCTAAGGATCACATATTCTAGGTACGAATTAATTCTCTTGTCCAGTGAGTCTGATAACGAAATCTCATCTGTAGTGTTTTCTTCCGGAGTCATTGTAAATGAATAGCACCGTAAAGTTGGCATCAAGCATCTCGCTTTGGGAGTAATTTTCATTGGATATATTTGAAAGTCAGGTACAATAACTAAAGATATTGTGTCGTCTTCAACATTCCTTGATCATTTAAATATTGCATTATCCAACTGAAGATTATTTCATAGATTGAGTCTTTTTATTTTATAGAAACTGAAAATGTTACTTCAAAATGAGAATTGAAACTTTTAATCCGAGAGAATTACAAGATCTTGCTACATTAGAAAGTCCTTTGCAATTTAATTTTGTTTTATGTTTCATCATAGAGACCAAATTATATATTTTGCGTGTGGCGTGAAATACCTTATCTGAAAGTACAAATAACGTGCAATTAAAGGAACTCCGATTATTTTATTTTAAAACGAATCAGTGAAAAAGGGACATATATCACATATGTCAGCTTGTTTCTGAATATTATAAATCATAAGGAATAAGGCTAAATAAATACAGCGCATTCTATATTACATTGTTAATGAATAATAACTAATTTCTAAGATTAATGTTTTAATTTGATTCTACCCTCAATATAACGGATTGCGAGGTCCGTAAATGCCATCATCCTTAGATAGAAAAGATGTTATTTGAGAAGGATTTTTTTCTTATAATTCCTAGCATGGCATTGGTTCAATCTGTAAAGTTCCCCCTCATTGGATAGACCAATATGTAACTTGAAGTTCGTTATTTTCTATAAATTATTTAGGAGGTATAAATAAAAGGGCTAGTGCTTTAAAACATTTTATTTTTAATTTGTTACCATTTTGACGTCTTCAGCTTCAAGAAACTCGTACCCCCTCGATCCCTACATCTCCACTATTCGTAGAATTTTCCATACTATTTCTTGAAGCCTTTTCAACATCTCCGTCGCTTTTGCTTTCACTGTATCTACGGACTCAAATAAGGTTCATCTTAGGGCAGATTTGACCATGGGGAATGAAAAAAGTCACTCGTGGACATATCAAGAGAATAGGATGGGTGTTCTACGATGGGGTGCTCGTGCTCAGATTCTGACCTGTGGTCTGGACACTGTTCTGGTGAAAAGACCATGATTTAATTTTCCACATATCACGTCATTTTCTCTGTACCCGTTCGCGCAGAGTACTGAAGAAAATTGCATGAAATTTTTGGATGATTGTTTGACCCTCAGCTACCCAATCTATGAGAACAATTCACCTGATGTCAAAGGAAACAATCGTTATAGGTTTGAATTTGTTTTTTAAACCCATACTTTTTTGTCATGGTTAGCTGAGACTTATCCATTACTTCGAGCGACGCTCAGTTTCGGAATGATATGTAAAAAAATAATATGATTCTTATGTTTATTACTCTTTCTAAAAATTAGTGTCCATTTCATTTTTCTTAAAGATATCAGAACAATTCTTTTCTTCGGCTTCCCTATGTTCAAATAAGATGTTTTTGGTGCCATCTTTGGACACACCTTTTTCATGTTAATACTTTATTGTAGAATCTTTTAAGCACTTTATTTATTAGTTACTATCAATCCACACTCTGTTCTGATGCTCAACTGACGAATTTTTAGAATAATGTTGCAGACTTTTCCAATGATCCGCTCTGTTTTGCAGGAACATGTTGGACAAACACGTGAGTAGTCACCGGTCTCTTCTCAACCCTCTTTAATCCTCTCACACCGAACGAGGCGGTCTAAAAATTCCCCATTAACAGCGACGAAGACAGGTCTCAGGCGGTTGGTTTTTTTTGAGAGGAGGTGAGGTACTCAGATCGCTTAGGACATAAGCGAGGTTGGGGGGGGTCCAATGATCCTTGCCAACCACAGCCCATTTCCATGCGTCTTAAGCGAAGTTTCTAGAGGGGAGTGGGGTGGTGGGTAAATGACCACCCAAGTTGGAAGAGTCCAATTTATGTCAGTTCCTCCCCAAAAGTCCCGGTTTTAGATGAGCTAGAAGAAAAAGTTTCGTCGGCATTAAAGAGTTAAACCTTACAAACTAGTCAAACATCTGCCTAGACAAAAAGCACTCATCTACGTACACTTGTTGCACAGTGAAAATTTCGTGCCGTGGATTTCATGAGTTTAAAGATAAATTCCATTCTAAGATGCTGCTTTTCTGAACGCTTAACATTTTTCCGACGGGTCATACTGGAAAGAATGACTTCTAACTAAGGTTACTGCCAAAAGAAGCTACATGCGTGTTTGAAGCTTCAGCAGACGGTAGAGTAGAAATAAACGCAGCCAAGACCTGTTCCACTATAACTTAAACAACCCATTTATTTTCTAGGTACATCTCGCATGCAATTTAGAGTATGAGAATGATGCCATATATTAATCTTAATGAAATTTTATGGAAAGTTTTGGAAGAATAAAGTCGAAATATCCATAGCCATGACGTTAAAATTTGATGTTATAAATCAACAAAATGAGGCTTTAAATTAAAAATTATTAATCTTCATCAATTTCTAACATTTACCTAATATCGTCAAGAGAGAACTGAAATATATTTAAATTTTTTTATAATAACTTCCTCGATATGTGATCTAAAAGGGACTGTTTTCTGCTTGAAATGTTATTACCACCGCATTTAATTTCAACCTTTATAGTTTCATGTTTTTCAAAGCGCTTTCCACTTTTCTTAAACAAATATTACATTCAAAGCAGAGATAATTTGATCCTAGGTTTCTAAAACAAAAAAAAACGAAAGAGAATCATTTTGTTTAAAGTTGCCGAAACGTTTTTCTTCTGGAACGATAATAAATTCAGGATATTAATTAGTTGTAGCTTCTTTCCGCTTTCGACCTAACAGTTTATGAGTTGAAACATTCGACTAAAGAAATAAATCACTTTTTAAATTTTCCATGAAAAAAGCAACAATGCAGCTAACATTATTTATTAAAGTAGAATCGTCGCTGAAGATTCCAAAAGATCTGCGTCTAAAAGTTCGGCAATTAATTTCAGAAATTGGAAGGAAAAGCATTAACTATTTTAGAACGCGAGTTTTAAAATTGCTATTACAGACTTAACATCAGTTTAAGATAGCTTATATGCCTGATTTTAATTCATTTCACGAAGAGCACTTTTCAGTTATTGTTTTAAAAACCATTTCGCTTTAGGAGGATTGTTTCCACTCTTTGGAAAAATATGGTTTGAAAATATATGACAAAATGAAATATTGAATAATATTTCATTTAAATAATATTTGGTTTTTACTTAATTGAATTGTTTCGAGTATTTTTTCCATATTTCTTGAGAAAAGGAATATATTATGTGTAGACCTTTGCCACTAAAGATTAGTTAAGATTTACTTTCTTATTTTATTCACAGACAACATCTACGCTTATTAAAACGCAATGGCATCTTTATTAAGAGCATTGGCACACTGATAATAATATTTGCATATTCATCACATGTCTGTTGTTAACTTATTGAAAATAAACTTTACAAACCAAAAACATAAGATAGGGTACAATAACATGAGATTTAGCAACAAGGACTTCAAATAAAGCGCTGAGGTGTTAGTGTTATTGAAAAATTATGCAGCGTGTCCCAGAAATGTGAAACAATTTTGTCAACAAGTGTCCATTAGTAACATGTTGCACTTAAATTCGTCTATAAACACACGAAGTTTCTGGCTTCTATCTTCAAACAATACCGATATATTAATGCAAATTTATTGCCATAGCCTACATTTCCATACCTCAACGTGCTGTTTGATTGAGTCATTCGATATACGATTGAAGAATATTACACATATTTCAATAAGTTATTAAAAGAACCGTATCAGGAAATTATAATGCATTTATTAAACCTTTTTTATTTAAAAATGGTCAAATAATACATTATATGAAATATTTAGAAAAATAGTTCAAAATGTGGACCTTCTACAACTATCCAAAGCAGTTGTGACTGATCTGCTCTGAAATGAGCAGCTCTGCAAAAATATTAATAGAAAACTATTGAAATAATTTTTTAGAAAATTGGCTTTACCTTCAAGAGCCCAAATTTGTAATTGTAATTATCAGAACTGTAATTTAGAAAATTATCGGCATCTTTTTCTCTATCTTATCTTTTTTCTATGAGTGATTTCTTACGAAAGAAAATGAATCATGTATGTTCCTGTTCAGGCAAATCGAAGTGAAACCCAAACATAAAAGCAACCAATGAAAGAAATCGTTGGCGAATGTTTGGTGAATGTGAAGGGGCAAAGAAGAAAGAATAGGAAAAGAAAAAAGCATTAGTGCCTCAGCGCCAAACAGGAACATCCGAAAATCCAACTCTGTGATGTTCAAAAAGAGAAAGAGTATTTTATCGCCTTAGTCCTACATACAATTCAGTTAATCGTAGAGAGAATTTTGATTCTTTTTAAAACTATTTAGTGTGCAGCCCCATTTTGTATCTATCTAACATGTTGATTCATTTTCTGTCTACTTTTGTCGTTTTTAATATTTTCCATTTTCGTTGATCATCGAACACTCAGAGAGGAAAAGTTAGTAAATAAGAGCAGAAACAAAGATACGGCTTTTTAAAAATACTTTTAGTTGGTTCAAAAACTCTTCAGCCCTAAAAGACAAGCCGGAACTGCCTTCAGTAAAAGATTAAAATTACGCACACCAAGTAAAGCAAATAATTTAACGTTCCTGTGTGGTATTAGGCTACTTTCCTGTGATGCCTTAAATTTTCACTTTCTGAAGTTTTCCTTCCCTTCTTTATAAAGTCGATAATTACAATTATCAAGCAAGGAAACTAAATAACAGCTTATTTTTCGAATCATGACGATAGGTTGATGTATTACTAGGAAAAAATTTGCTTTTCGTAATTTTCTGTGTTGAATAAATTTGCATTTCTGCAATAAATATCACTATTTAACTTGTAGAAAGCATCTTAAAATTAAGAGATGAATATATCTCTTCAAAATTTGTAGACAACTTAATATGTTTATAGATGAGTGTAAGAAGAACAGTTTACTAAATGAGGGTATAAAAATGTGCGTTTTTAATTATTTATTTCAACCTCCACAGGTGCCGAAGTGTTTTCATAGAATTGCTCTCCTTATTTAATGAAACTGTGTTGCTGGAATTATACTAAGTCTAGGTACAAAATATAGGAAAATAACAATGCAAATGAACAATAACAATTCCATTGTTCGAAGCATTTTAAATTAGACAGATTCAACTATGTCAGCTTCAGTGGTTCGAGTTCTGATCTTTTTGCAGTGAATGTGTCTGTTACCTTATTTAATTTTGTTAAGCATACCCCGCATTCTTTAGAATCGAATCAGAACATGGAGATAAATTAAGGAAATATCACAATTCATACAAATAATCGGTTTTTAAATTGTATTTCATTTCAAAATGCATGAAGTGAGTAAAAATTAGGGTAGAATCTGCTGTTAGAAATGCTCCAAATTAAAATTCTACTAAATTTGGATATCTTCATATTATGTATGGAAATCAACTAAAGACAAGAAATGTTTAGAGTATCAACCAGAGTTCTAAATTTATTGCAATGTATTTTGATATTGAGATGTAGAATAATTTAAAATATTAATGCATGATAATATTTAATTACAAGAATGATAGTTTAAAATTAGAGAAATCGTTTTGAAACATGTACTTCAATTCCCATATATTTTCCTATTTTTAACAATACTTAGCAAAATATTAAATTCAAAGTGATGGATGCTTTAATAAGTCTTTGAATTCATAAGAAACTTAAAAATATGGAAGATCTTTCATCCTAATGAATGAAATCACCCATAATTCCTTAAGCTTTCGAAAATAATGATTTCAATTTTACCAAAATATCACTTTAATGAAATAATTGTACGATACATTTTTAGATAAACGATATGATAAGAGAAATGGGAGAAGAGAGAGAGAGAAATAAACGAAAATTGAATTAAAATTAACTAAATATACGGGATATTATGTCGTTTCACAAATTGTTTCCAATAACTTACGGAAATGTAATTAGATAATTGCAACAGTTAGTCAGCTTTATATGGAAAAAAAACTATTAAATATTTTTAAAATATTGAGATTTCTCTTTCATAACCTCTTAAGACCTCATGTCCATTTTAATGGACATAATTAAGTTTCATTTGCAAAAAAAGTTGCTCTTCATTCAGCCCTTAAATCCAGTTGTCAAATGCTTTGGATAGTATAGTCCTGCATTTATTAATTATATATAATTAATTACAGTAATTAATTATTTTAATTAATAAATGAATTATATATAGTACTATGTATTCATATCAAGAGTATTTATTTCGATTTCTGTTAAAATTGGTCGAAAATTATATCTTTAGGTCGCAATAGAATAGCCACAATTTAAATTAGTATTTATTTACAATTTTATTATTTTCGTGCACATGTATTTCGTGAAAAAAACTTTCAGGAAGAGAATAAAATTTATATTATACTATATTTTTAACTTTTGTTACATCAATCCAATCAGAAGAAATTTAAAAAAAATTATATTTCCTACTAAGTTTCATGATGATAAAACATTCATGTCATATTTGATATTATCCCTATTAACGAAATAGGTGAAAAGAAACATGCTTCCTAGGAAAATATTATCATGAAATATCAAACAATTTTGTTTCATTAAGCTTTGTAAAAATGAAAATTTAACTCGGTTTACAAATAAAAGTTTCCTCTCGGCAGCTTCTAAAATACACTACGTAAAAACTTTAACCCTTCCTGAATCTCTGGAAGCGAAATTATTGGTACTCAAACTGTCTGAAAAAATCAGCAGACAAGTATTTTCTATGTAGGTGCCAAGATGTGGAAGTAAAAATCAAAATTTACCAGACGTGTTAAGCATATATGAAAGTTACTTTTGCCTCGAGTCATATATAAATTTCGTCTGCGTTTATTAAATAGAAATTTGGAAAGTTTTGTTAAAAGAAATAAAGTACGACTTGGAAAACCTTTTACCTTCCCTTTCACAAAATATTATTTATCTTTATACCAATTCTCTAATATACAGGAAATGACTTTTAATGGAATATTTCAAAATGAAGAAAATTTAATTAAGATGCTAAGCAACTAATTAAAATATTCCGTTATAGAATTTTAAATTGACATTGCAAAATATGCAGGATATTCAAAATACACCTTTATAATTTCCATATAACCTTGAGAAAAAAATGAATCGATAAACCCGTGGAAATTATTACAAAATGAGAAGTAGAAAATGTAATTCCTACTTATGTAATTATAAATTAATATAATAATTTTGTCTTAATTAAATTATATTAGCATTCTTAAATGAAAGAAACACATCAATACGGTTCAAGCCATTTTGTAACATTCTCTGCAAAATAATATCATCAAATTTGACAATGACATATATACTTGGCATATTTAATACTGTCATTTTATACCCAAATTTTATGTGCCATATACAAAGTATTAAGGTGTGTGGCTTCCAAGGAGGTGCTTTCTCTGAAATTTCGTATCTAATTTAATTTCGATAAACCATAATTTTCTTGAGGAGCATATATTTTTAAATTTTAAATCAAGAGCCTCTCTTTCATCAACATACTCCTTAAAATACATAAATGTAATGTATTCATTAACTTTGAAAATTATTAGATTCATGGAATATATTCAATTTTCATATATCATCAATTGCTAGTTTAGTAATCATTTGAAAATGAAAAAACACATTGTAGGCGCAAATCATTTACTAATTTTCTAATTCAAGTATTATTAAATAATGCCTTAAATGCCTATGAATCTCAAATAATCTTTAAATTTTTGGAAACACATATTATAATCATTAAGTATTCTAATAACTTTCTTAATCGAGCGGAAATCCAAAAGTTTTGAAACAGGGATGAAAACACCTGAATTGTTCTCTCGTCTGCATATTTGAATAAATAATTTCATATTCAGTAAAACTAATGTAAACTGCAAGTATATATGATATTTAAATATAAGTAAATAATTAATAATATCTCATTAATGTAAGTACATATATTAAATGCAGTTATGGTAATAACAGTTAAAAGCAGTTATTTATTGATGTAAATACATATAAAAGATGGTCTTAGAAGTTTGCGAATCCATTGCAAGGGAAACAATCACCGAATGATTGTTAAATTCAAGAAATAGGCGTATCCAAGCATGTGGTGAAAATAAAGGGAAAACACTTACCGGGATCTCATGGAGAAGTTCACCGGGACAAAATGAAAAGAAATTCAAATGGCATCACAAATTTTTATGCAGTTCTTAGTGATCGCACTTAGTAGTCTGATGGTCTTAAAATAACGCGAGGTGTTTGAGCTCGATTATAAAAAAAAATATTCAGTGGCATATAACTAAGCTGGGTGTGCATACTATTTCGATCTTAGGATTTCATTTTACGGTGAAAGAACAAGTTGCAGATTTCTCCACTATTTGCAATATGGCGCCTTGCACGTAGTTGGCCTAGTCAATTAATCGAAAGAATTACAAAAATCACAATTTCGGCATCAAATTTTATTCTTGCAGTTTTGATGCATGTGGTTCAATGGTTTCACCTCTCAAGGGTTTCAAAAATTGGATTATTTGGATTGCTTGCTTTACCGAAAACCTGACTTTTGTTTTTCATTGGCAAAATAAAAGACTAAAAGTTAAAAAAAACATTTATACAAAAGTGTCTTAGAATCTACACAGACTCAATTAGTTTACCATTAAACATTGTTCTTCCATAAAATATTGAACCAAATTATAAAAATTATTTTTCTCTAATACATTATTAACGTGAAATAAAATTCTGCGTCAATGAAATTGCAAACATATCCAACAAAAGTTCACATCTTGAAGTAAACATAAGTGGATGATAAAGAGAAATACTCTTTGTTTAATTGGATGCCTTCGACATTATATTTAAAACTGCATAACGTTCTCACATGATACTATTATTCTGTATGAACCATTTTCTTCATTCCTGATTATATACTTAAGGTATTTTTGACATTATAATGAGGAAGAGAGACGTTTGTTTAAAAGGTTTCTATTTTTATTCGTGTCAAGTATTTTTCCCATCATTACTTCATAAACTTCATTCTGTCTTTTTCATTCAGACGAGACACGAGAAATTAATCAAAACTTAACGAAATTATCAGAGTGGAACGATCTATTTCTCAGTCGAACTTACTTACTTACTTATTATTAAAGAATAAGCAGGATTATGAAGTTTTGAGCAATCTTTCTGCCAATAATATCGCAGGTGTCAAGATTTAGAAAATTAATTAAGGTAAGTGATGATAGAATTTTCTTTTTTTATTTTCTGAAGCTGTGCAGGACGAAACCCAATCAGAAATGTGCTGAAATTTAAGAAAATAAGATTCAAATTAATTAACTTTATTTATTTAGATTCATTTCGTCGTTTAACGTGCCAATATATTATCAGTTAGAAAACAGAAAACCTTTTAATAATGCATTATTGGGTAAATAGATTTGTAAGAACTTTCAAAATTAACACAAATCCAAATAACATATTAATTAGTTAAATTTTGCACATGAATTACTATTGAAAGAACTTTACTATACTTTTTATTGTAAAAGTATTTCATAATAAGAAAAAAAATGCTTGGGATGCACGTTTTTTACAGAATTTGATGAGGAAATTTGGAAAGAATTCTTACTTAAAAAATCAAACATATAAATAAAGATTGCTTATCAAATAATATGTCCCACCTGGGGGCATCACGAGTACGAGGATGAGAAGCCAGTGGACAAGTAAGCGGGTTCTCGTTCCTGGACGTCGGTACAGTAATGGGGGTCATGAGTACGTCCTCCAGTTATAAGTCCCAGTCCTCAGTCGGGCCGCGGCCGGTGATGGCTACTAGGACTCCGGTCTCAGTACTCGAACTGTTGCAGCGGCTGTCATTCAGTTTTACACTCATGCTACGGTAGGGTGGAGTAACTCAGTTTCTGATTACCAAATAATATTCGTCGTAATTTTTCTTGGAATAATTGTGAATTTTCTTCATTACAGAAACAGACACCGATATAATTTTCTAATCAAAATATGAGAAAACTCGGTTTATAATACCTTTTTAGCTAATAATGCCAAAAAATAAATACATCAGCAGCGTCAATTATGCAATAAAAAGGGATTCAAATGGGTTTCGAAGGGAAAGGGTTTTGGATCCTATTTATCTGGCAGAAAAAAACCAAAGATTATAAGCTTTTTCTTAATTTCTCTAACGTTTTTCACTAAGAATTTATTTCTAATTTTCATCGGCATTTCTTTAAGAAATCTGGACTTGTATTGCATAATCGACCTACAAGTTTGGCGGCTCATTAAAGCATTATTTAGTTTTTCAAAACATTTGAAAGAGCACAGTTCATTTCAAGAGACTTTCCAAAATCTTTTATACATTTTATATTACTCTTTATTAAAGTTATTTTTATTTCTAGCACTTTATATTATACATTTTAAGGTCTTCAATTCAGTTAACTGTTTTCATAGAGAAAGCATTCCAATCCAATTTTATGTATCTTGTCGCCTAAAACTCTCTATATTATTCAATAAACTAAACTTGATTTATTTTTCTGAATGTGATTTTGTTCAATTAATATAAACACAATATTTAAATTATTATTTGATGCGATTCAGTTTCGCTTTTGTATCACAAACACAGTTTCTGCTTTTATATTATTATTTTTTAATATGTTTTCAATGATTCTTTTGAAGAACCGTATGAAAAAGTACCTCTTTTTAAAAAGCTCGCCCTTCGTTGAATTGGCAGTGGACTAAATGAAAATAGTTATTTTCTTTAAATCATATAGGAAAGAATACAGTGCAACCTAGCTTAAGGTATCTGCCTAGGTTTCCAAAGCGGTTTTTGACTAAAATTCACAATTTTTTTTTATTGTTTTATTTGATAGCTCATGCGTTTATCTTTCTAAATCTGTATTTGTTTTACTTTTCCGATTTATAGAAGCGAAGATACAGATGTTTTTATAAAACGAAACAGACGGAAACGAAACCGGAAGTGTCACAAAAAACACCGGAAGTTGCATTTTTGTCACTGTTTTGCCCAAAACAATTGCAAATAGGACTGAAAATTATTTTCTAATATGCTCTATAAACAAGCCACAGCAATTTTATATCGTTTCTAAACTGTTTTTTATGTAAGAAGGATTGGCAACAACATTCGTCTGGAATTCTGTTTATGTTTACATTCCATGTGTTCGCACGCTTGCTCGTTTTGTCCAAGTTATTTTCGCTGAATATCGTTTAACTTTCAATTATTATTTTTAATTTAGATTGCTAATGTTCACATTGAAATCTGTGGGAAAGTATTGACCGAAAGTGAAAAAAGTAATCGTTTCTTTTAATCGTAACCAAGGAAGTATTAACTTCTGTTGATGGAACATTTGCAGAAGTAATGTTGACATGTAGTAAAAAAAAAAGAAACTGCTGACCTTTTCAGAACATTAAAGAGAGGATACTGTGTATAAAAAGAATTAACTGGATTCAGTATTATTGAAATTTAAATGCTGATAACTATTTTGAGTATTTGATTAGCACAGAATGTAACAACAATGTGATATATTTGAAGAAAAACTTCATGTTGAGTTAATCTACAACTACACTTTATATTGTACAAATTTCCCTTTCTCAAAGGATTTTAATTCTTCGAAGAAGCAGGAAGATGCAGTTAAATAAATACATAATTTGTATTTAGATTTATAATTATTGGTAATGATTTTAATACTGCGAAGAAGAAATTTTATGCTATGTTAAATTTGCCAGCATTTCTTACCAAAGTTTCTTTTTAAAAAAAAGAACTAAAAGTCCTCAATGCTTCTGTGTCTTTTTTATAACACTGATGAGTTGTAAGTAAGTTCTATTCAGGATTATTTTAGTAAAATATAAATAAAAATTTTAAATGCTTTTTTTGTAGAATGTATTTTTTATCTAAATTTTAATACGCTAAACATGATTTCAGAAAAATTTATGAAAATTTTTCATTGAAATTTTGTATATATATTACCTCAAGTATAATAAAGGCAATGAACTAAAGATTTAGATCTAACATGTATAGTTTTTGATTTTTGGCTATTTATTATTAGCGATACCTAAGCATTTTCAAAATTTTTGATTAAGAATATGTGCGATGAGCTATAACTTTTTTGTAAATGCAAATATTTCTTAGATTTTAGTTCATTGCCTTTAGCACTGTTCCAAGTATGCTGTATAAAAAATGAATTTAAATCTGTGATTAAGAATTCCATGTAGAGCGTTTTGCGTTTCGCAGTAATTTTCATCAAATTTTACCTAAATTACCCCATTTTAAAGAATTTAAATTGTCATTTAACTTTCTGAATGACAAAATTATTATAGTATAGTAATAAGAGCTAATTTTGGCAATTTGCAACAGATGCAAAGTGTAGTAATTGCTGCATTTGCTCATTACATGTTAAAACAGTATAGCAGCCTCGACACCGAGTGAATTGCTATGGTAAAGAGGCAGTGTTTGCCAGCAACAAAACTGTCCAGAAAAAAAAACGGGCTATCAGAAAGGAAAAAAAAAGATATATTTAGAATAAGGAAGGTTTACTTTATATGACTAGGGATTTTTAGGTAATAGTATTCAGAATTATTTTAGTAAAGTATAAATTAAAACTTTAAATGCCTTTTTTGTCGAATTTATTTTTTATCAAAATTTTAATACGCAAAACATGATTTTAGAAAAACTTATGAACATTTTTCATTGAAATTTTGTATATATATTACCTCATGTGTAATAAAGGCAATGAACTAAAGATTTAGATCTAACATGTATAGTTTTTGATATTTGCCTATTTATTGTTATCGATACCTATGCATTTTCAAAAATTTTGATTAAGAATATGTGCGATGAGCTATAACTTTTTTGTAAATGCAAATATTTCTTAGATTTTAGTTCATTGCCTTCAACACTGTTCCAAGTATGCTGTATAAAAAAACAATTTAAATACGTGAATAAGAATTCCACGTAGAGCGTTTTGCGTTTCGCAGTAATTTTCATCAAATTTTACCTAAATTGCCCCATTTTAATTAATTTAAATTTTCATTTAATTTCCTGAATTGGATTATTCATTGTTTTGAGTCATATTCATCCATAAAATGCACTAAAATTTTTAGTCACAGTGTTTTTCAAAAAATTTGCTTCCGTACCTAGGCAGATACCTTAAAGAGCATAATTCGTTCCAGAAGCTTACTTGTCAGGCGAAACTCTCGTTAAGAGTATCAATTTATCCCATATAAATTAATGAAAAATACGATAATGCGTTCCATGCCGAAAACAAAACACTCATCAATTTTTATGTTTAGCGTTTATTCTAAGAAAATTATAATTAAGATTGTTAGGTAGTGCGAATCATCTTCATTTTCTCTTTTATAGCAGAATTAACCAATATGGAATGCGGATACGATTTGCAGGAAACAAAACAAAAAAAATGAAATAATTGCTAATATAATACCTTAGCTGTGTCTCTCACCGATCTGGTAACGCTCTGACGTCACCAACAATGAAATTCGCGCTATAACACTAAGAGACGTTCATTGTTAAAGCACCTACATTTCAGTAATTTTAAATTTAAAGAGTAGTTGTTCTTCTAATTTCAAATTTAATTGCTTTAAAATAGTGAAATAATATTTTCTATCTATTGATATAAAATTTATCTCGCTATGATAAATAGTTCACGATAAATTTTAAGTTATATTAATCATATATATAAGGGAAATATATAAGGCGTGTTCTCCTACAGATGGAGAAATGAAGCGAAGTTCCTAAACCCGATATATAAGTAAATTATTGAATGCCAGGCTTTCATAAATTTTGTTATTACAGAAGGTAGACCCTGCGGTGGCTGATGCTCCATCAACCACGTTATCTAAAACCATTCTTCAGCTTCTTCTGAGAGTTTCTTTACGCGAAGAATTCTTCCCGAGTTTCCTCTTCAGTTCGCAGTTCCCAGCTTATTATAGGTACAAAAAAGCTTGGCTGAATTTTCATTCCTTCGCTACCATTTCGCGGCCCAACTTGATTTCAATTAAAAGTTCAAACTTTTTAGGGAAATATTTCTATTATATATATGGACATAATCCTGAAGCTGCACTCGAACTGTGTTCTACAGTAGTAAATATTTGTTGATTCACTTTTCACAGTTGAATATTTTATTAAAGGTGTTATTTGTTACACATCTTTTCCTAGTAATTTGTGACAAAGGAACAGATGTTTGAGAGGAGATTGGGTTCTGGTGTCATATGTAAAGAGTTAGATATAGCCCATATTCCTCAAACATTTGTCTTGTTGTTTTATAATTTTACTGCTATTAGAGTAGTATTGTATTTTATATTTAGTATTCTTCTTCTATCCAGAAACTGATTTTAAATTCAAATAACGATGAATGTTTTCGATAACATTTCATTTTATTATTAGTTATTTTTTGTAAATAGCCCCATCTACTTTCATATTTCAGAAAAATCGGTGAGTGATAGGAAAAACAAAAATAAATGTCATTTTTGTGATCAGTGTATCTGATTTACTGAGAAACAACTGACATTCTGCAAAACTCCAGATTCCTGTTGACATGTGTAATTCTTTAATTCACTTTCTTAGTTCAAAGAAATCAGCGAAGTAGACGATTTTCTCGAGGTAAAGGCGATTAATTTATTCAACGAAGTAATTGACGATCTAATTCATCAACATTAAATTTGATCATTCTACTAACTGGTGAGCAATGCGTTAAGTAGGTCAATGGCCTAGAAAGTGTAGCTTTTGCTAGAAACTCGTGATCTTGTCCACTGATTGTAACGGACCAATCTTATACACAGTGTTTTCATGGTACATCTTTAATGTCCTTGGTCGTAAACTTAGCATCAAATATCTCGCCACAGGAGAGTTTTATTTAGATTTATATTAGACACGGCACATTTTTTTGCGTTTTTTTAATAGTAACGCTTAGTGTTCCAAGTAGCCAACTCTAAGTAGATTATTTGCCGTCAGATCATTTAGGAAATGAAACGCTAACAAAGAAATACGTGTCTTGGTGAAAGGAAATATTAGATAGATATAGAAAATTGTGAAACTACAATTTTATTACATTACTACTACATTTCATTTGAATTTTAAAATATGCATTGTTATCAAAAAGAAATGACATATTTTTTATATTACACGTCAACGACATAAATATAACTTAAATATTATATTTTATTTTTAAATTAAAAGAAATATGTCTACGTATGGTTTTGTTCGAGATCATTTGTAGAAAATGATGAAATAATTTACATTCAGTTTAACTATTAAGGAAATATTTGAGGAGGAATTAATACGGTTTGTGGTTTCGAATCAGATATTCTTCATAATTATGCACGTTTTAATATATTGTGGAAAGTATTAAACTCTTTTTAATATTTATAAGGATAGCCAATAGCACTGCCAGCCTAATTTCTATAATAAATTATCCCGTGTGTCCAGTTCGAAATTATTCCAATCTTCATTTGATCGGCCAAATCCTTGGCACATATTGACCATCTGATTCCTAAGACCATTGGAATAGAGGAACCTCGAAATACGGGAAGGTCGAAGTTCCTTTTTCAAAGATAAGGGAATATCCCCTCCCCTCCTGAAAAACCACAATGACAGCTGGCACTGTCTGAAATCTAAGAAAACCCTCCTTTTCTCCTAACCCATGTGGGTGAGCCACTACGAAAACGAAAAAAGTGTGCGCAGCGGTTGAGAAATCAATCACACTTAACGAAAGGTGTTGGAAATTTCTTAGTGACAATCGGACGTTTCGGACGGCCATCGTCTTTTGGTTGAAGAGACGCTTGGGACGTTCCCGTATCTATAGAGTTAACGAATATTTATTCCATCATTTCATCAATACATTTATTAGTTTTTCAAAAAGAAAACACAAGTTTTAAAGCTTATTTCATTTCAATACAAAAACTGATACTTTCTTGAAAGTTTATTCAATATGCACCCTAAATTATTATTTTTTTTTAGTTTTTGACTTTAAACGAGTAGTATTTATTTTTACATTTCAGTGCATGTTAAGCTTCCTTAACAATGAGAGACGTTTTAATACGAATCCAAAATCAAGACAAATATATGACTTAGGGGAACGTCAATACTCCTATATATAAATAAATCCTTAACATTATATTTTGTTTCTCATCACATCAGAAATCAGTAAGTATAAATCAAAATCAAAATAAATAGAATAATATTTTACATTCAAAAGAATCTTTTTAAATTACAGCACAACTTTACTTTAGTGATGATCGTAGAAAATCGCGTATATTCTACATTATACAAAAATACTTTAGACGTTGCCAAATTCGCAAATTACCGATATTCTTTCCAAAAATCAAATTTTCAAAAACAATGTTCAAATTACAAATATCTGTCTGAAATTGTTTAGGTCTGGAAAGCTTTTTGGAAAGTTTATTTCGTATGTATCTTATAACCGAATTTTTACCAAAATGTAATCAGCTTAAATCCTTAAAATTTGTTAATTTGTATTTTTCTGTCTCAAATAATAACTTTAAGTACGCAATACACATTTATTTCACAACATACTAATTTTTAACTAAATTCAACGAACTTGTTAGTAAGAACTGCACAGAATGAAGATTATCTTTCAGCATTGCGGGTTGAAAACGATTTCATTTTTTGGTTGCTTTTAAAAGATTAAAATTAATATATCGTCACATGTATAAAATAATAAGCAGTTTCTTTCTTCTTTTTCCTGTTAAAGAGAAGCCGCAATCTTATTTTCGTATATTTTACCAGGAATAATTATCGAATATGAAAGAGGTATTCCCTATGGAGTAAATTATATTTGTCTGACAAATTTAAGTCGTATTGTTGAGAAAGTTATAATGAGCCGATTAAGGTCTTTCGAAATATTTCTCTTTCCTTTGAGATCGTTGTTGCATTTTTACATGCTTTCTCAAATGAATACTTCAATAAGTCGCCGCCAATTGAAAGTAAAGGATTATATATTTTTATCATTTTACCCGATTTATATTTACCAGACATTTTTCATAAAACTATTTTGAGTTAAATAAAAAAAATATGAAGTTGTCTGAAAATTATGCACTCTCTAAACAGCATATACTTTTTTCCTATTGGGTTAATTACTGATATTTCGAAATTCGTAGTTATCCTCAGAATATTACTTATTTCTTCAAATTTCCCTAATAGCACAGAAAAAACGGCCAATATTTTAAGAATAATGTTGTGGAATATCTCACTCGTTATCCTGCATCATTCGGCGCGAATAATCCGGACGTTTGGCGGACAAATCTGTGATTGGTTGATGTTCCTTCGGTAACCCTTAAACCCAGAGGGGGTCACGAAACACTCGACGCCTCCTCCCAAAGAAGGCGCAAGAGTTGTAACGCATTCAGACGTCTCCCAGACTTCTGCTTATTTCCCCTCGCCAAATTATGTTCTACAAGAGGTGGTATTGAGGTCAATAGCACGGCTTGAAACGCTTTCATTCGTTTGATACTTAGAAACATTCGCTTCATGAAAAATGCGAATGTGATTCTAACATTAAAATGAGGAGATCGTTTATAGATTATACAAAATAATTTATTGAAATGAAATGAAAACTGAAGAACTATTTATGATTGCAAAGAATATGAAAAAATAAACAGAATCTACATTTTATAGCTTTTAGCAATTAAAGAAAACAAAGCGATTGAATTATCTGTAGAAGCAATGAACCGTTTTAATTTTACTGCGATGAAATGTATTGTTAAAAATACTATATAAACAAAATTCTAAAAAAATTGTCAAAATTAAGGAAAGAAAATGTACGACAATTAAATTAGTATCATTGAAAAGAATTTTTTTTTAATTTTAAGACCGCATAAAAAATCTTTTTCTACAATAATATGAAACAAAATGCTAACTTTACTGATGAACTTTGCCGACTAAAAAAAGCAAATATTTTCATATTGCATATGCAAGTTTGCTCATTGAGAAGTGAAATACACATTTTCTATTAACCTTATTCTTAGCTGAAAATTAGAAGATTGTATTGCATGCAAGATCAAAGAGCTTAGAAAATAGTGAGAGAACAGGACAAAGAATTAATAATATATAAATAAAACAAATTTCATGAATAAAAGAAATACAGAAATTTATATCAAGAAAAAATTCTTTTTATGAAAAGTAAATAAATCTTATGGAGGTTTCCTTTAAATCAAAATTTGGTTTAAACTTTATTTTACAGAACTTTAATTGAGACCATTTGTTCACAACATCGCGAATACCTAGTATATCTCACTATGTATTTTAAAGAAAAGAGTAACATTAATTAATCCAAATGTTCATTATTTATGTTCGTTTGAGTATATCCATCTTCAATTTCGCAAGGTTCAGAATGAGACGAACAACTTTGAAACTTGAAGGTAGAACATTTCATAATGTAAATGCTGCTTTTGAAATATTTACTAAAAACAAGCATTTTTCACTGAATTTAGAAGTATTTGCAATTCAAGCATATAAACATTCTTATTCTTTTGAAAAAAATTCTGAATAATATTAATATTATTCTGATTAATATAATATTTAAGAAGTAAAAATTATTTGTGAGCAACAACATTTTCGGAAGTTATCACCAAAAAGCCGGCTGATATGGTGCACGTTAAATCCGTTGGGGCCATATGTCCACTCGCTGATGTGGTGCGGAAGTTTGGAGGGGGCATGCGTCAGGTGTTGTCCTCGTCATCTGACCACAGTTCATAATTACGATTTCTTTCTCAAAATGACATTCGCGTTGCTTTGAAATGGGACGCAACTGTATCTAAATTTAACAATCACCAGAAAACGCCAACATTTTGCTTACTTTTTGATTAAGATTGTAATTAAAATTCATCAAAAATCACACTGAGGTGCACATTCTTTCTCTCCAAAATATATTAGTGCTATATTTGGTAAATCTACGGCTAATGATCTATCCTGTAAAGCGCGAACAGACAGACGCAAACACATAGACTCGTTCCCTTTTATTCTTAGTAGAAAATTTTAATTTGTAAATTAAAATTCTATGATTAAAGCCTGGATGACTGAACGTTTTGAAATTGCATAAATGTTTTCTAAAAGAAGAATATGGCGTTTTCTTTTTGATCGAAAGCATACACCTACGAGAAAAAGAATGAATAGCCTAAAAAACTGGTGATTATTGAAGAAAAATCCACTGAACTTCTTACTGTAAATTAAAAACAAAAATTTTAAATTAATTTAATAGAAATGGGGTTTTCCATTTTTCAAACACGATAACTAAAATTCTATTTAAAATATCTGCATATAATTTGGCAAATGTTTTATTTGAAATACTGTCTAGGGAATGACCGAATCATCTGTATAATGATAATCCAAAGAAAATCAATCGAGCTTTTGAGATTTAACAGGAGGCCTTTACTCTATATTATATCATTTTGTCCAGTTAGAAAATGGATGGCTAACATAGTCTAAGGGACCGGGGACTGGAAAAGAGAGGAACATCTTGGATTATAAAGTATTGTTTTCTTAGTTTCAGCTAAGGGCAAACGCTCTTGATATACCAAATGCAGTAGATTTTGACTCTTTGTGCTCTGTGGAGGTGTACGGAAAGAGCAGGCGGCAATTCTTACGGTACATAGGTAAACAAGTTGAGGGTAAAAAGAAAATATCTGAGTTTTTTCTACTCACTAAGATTCTCATTCACTCTTGAAGAACAATTCCAGTTCTGTTTTTTTAGTTTTGTTTCGGATTCGTAAATGTTATTTTTCCTTCATTTTTCTGTAAATTTTTCAGAAAATTAATATATATATATATGTTCGTATAATCAGAAATTTTGGATTCTCGGGGTTATACTACATTAATAAATACCCTTACTTTTTTTACAAATACTGTTAATAAGGTGAAAGGTAGTAGAAAATTTTCCCCAATTCCTTTCCATTTTTTAAAATTTACAAATATATATTAAATTAATTTTAATTACGATATTATAAGCATTTACATGCTAATAAAAGCACATAATAATTGTGTTTTAGTTCTTTATATTTTTGAAAATTTTAGACAATTACAAATCTTTTATTTAAGGGCAGATGTATTTTTCTAAATAAGGGTCAAAACGGCACAATTTGTTATTTATGTATTTATAAATTGAAAACATTCATAAATTTACATGGTAGTATAAAGACCTATTAGTTATGTTTTGACGATTATAATTGCTTTGAGATGTTGAAAAATACTTCCAATTTTTAAGAAGTTTTGAAGCTTTGTAAAATAGGTTTCTGATGAAGTTAAAAATCTAAGTAACTTATTTTTTTATTAATTTTTAGTTACTCATTAGAGCGAAAGGTCACATATTTCAGTTAAATTACGTTATTTATTTATATTCATTTTTCAAAAAGATAGGAAATTTATAGAAATAAAGTTTGCATGAATTTTTTTTGATCGAATTAAAACCAATATTAATACGTATTTAAAAGTTCGTGTTTAACAATTGTTCCTTTATTTCAGCATGTATCCTTTCATGAGTTTCAGAGGGCCTACCAGACATATCTGAACATATATTACGCATCTATTTCTGTACTTGAGTTATTTTCATATATTAATTTATAACTAGCCCATTGCTTTCGGTGAGTTGCTGGTTCGCCCTCTAATATTAATTTAAATAATTAAATAATTAATAATAATTTTAATAATTCATTTAAACTTCATTTAATTTGCACGTTTAAAATTTTTAGCATTAGCTATTTTGAATTAAATCTATCCAACGAAATTAATTAAAATGCAAGGTACGGAACTGAATAGATAGCTTTTTTTGGAAAAAAAAAAGATTTAAACTGTGATTTATAAGAATGACTTCCATAAACAAAGTAATATGGGAAAAAGTTAATGTAGATTAAATTTTAAATGATTTCAAACTAACCATTCTCTTAAAGAAGCAAAGTAAAATATAATTGCTATGTAAGTGATATCTATCCAAAACTCCTCAACAAGAAGAAAAGAAATTAAATTTTCAGCTTCATAATTATATCAGTTCAAGCTTTGAAACCGCACAGTGTGAATAGATCTTTGAGAGTCCATTTGATCTTTCTCAATTTCATTTGTCGGTTTTTAGTGTAAGTACATACTAAAAAAAGAAATTATAATAATTTACCGAATTTAAGTGTGTTAAGTTGTCATGAGAGAACTGTCTACGTCATCTTTGCACACAACAGGAATAGAATGTATTCTATAATTAAGCAAGTATGTAAGCAAGAATAATAATAGAATGCATGTATTAAGCATGCATTCTATTATTATTCTATATTTTATAATTATTCAGTTCTATGCGTCGTTATGATCGACTACTCATGATCCCTCCCATAAATTTATTAAAGAGTATGGCGAAACACGCTGTTTTTTTTTTGTTTGCATGATTCACAGTTTACTCGTTGTATTAACAGCTGAGAGAGCAACATACACCAAGAAGTACATTCCTTCCCGCATTAACGAACATGGGGGCTCAGATTCTGCAAAGGGGTGTGTTTTGGTGTCTCCGTTGTTGAAACCACAGAAGTTGAAGGGCAGAAAAGCGTTGCCTACTGTAATAAAATTCTCGTCGGCGATGGCAAAGGATCTGCTTCGCTCGGGGGTTTCGGGGTCACCCCAACTTTTCTTGGAATACCCGGCATGAGATACATTGAGAACAGTGGAGTGAACAGTGCAGCGAGCAATAAATCAACATTTGACAAGCACCCTTCCTAGATTTTTCCACGGCCTTGTCGCACCGATTCAGTACTCACGTGTCCTCCGGGGAACGGCGGCGTTTTACGAAAGAAACCGTTTTGCATTTGCGTACCTAGTGTCCAAGAAATATATTTTTAAACAAAATAGACGATATTGGGTACATATATTTGTTGATTCTAGGCTTAATAGGAGTAGGATTTATACGTCTTTTGGGGATTTACGACAAAACCCTGATAAGTTTTTCAATTATTTCCGAATGAGTGCCCAATCATTTGGCGAACTCGCGGCAAAAATTATTCTTAAGATTCAGTCACAGAATATCTGGATGAGACTGTCTACACCTCCTATTGAAATGTTAGCTGTAACTATAAGATAAGCGAAATATTTATTCGGAATTCAATAGAAATGACAGAACTAAAGATAAAATAACTTTTTCTGCATATGTAAACATTGTTTTTAATTAATAAAATACCTCAATAAGTAATTCAATATCTACGTTATCAAAATTGTTGGCAATGATTTCCTGATAAATAAAGTCAATTTTTTTTACTTAAAGTATAAATCTAAATAAATAAAAGTGAAACTCACTCAGAAATAGATTTTCCTTCTTATTTTTCTCGCATATATAACCAATATGCGATAAATATTAATGCTTATATTAATTATTAAACTAAAATAAATGATTAATTAAAAATTCGTCTTGTTTATTTGTTATGTATTATTGATTAAAACTTAAATAATATCGGGTTATCCAAAACTGTTTTCATTTTTGCCCCGCATCTATTAAGGCCGGCCCTGGAGACAAATAGCTGCCCGTGTAATGTAACATCTAATTGCATCCTGTCGGGGCCAACTTAACTTTCTTATTCCTTCTGTAAAATACGCATCTTATTACAATAATAAAATGGCTCGGCACATTTTAACCTAGCAACATGTAACTGGAATAAAGCATACTGATAAGAGTAACTGAAACATTTTTCAACATACTTTAGGTTTTTCCTAATATGCTAATTATCTTTAAAAAACTTTGTTTGCAGATCAGAGTAAAATTTATGAAATAAAAAAGAAGATAAATTCCTTAGCTTTCGACAATAGAAGAGAAACAGGAAAATAAATATTTGTTTAAATAATAACCAGCGGGAGTGGTCTCCCCTAAACTTTCTCGTATACTTTCTAAGTGGAGATTCGTCAAAATCTCGAGTTCGAATTTTTTTGACGATTACAATACTTTCTCTTTGTATACTTCGTATACGAAAAAGTGAAACAAACAAACAAACCTGAAATCAAATATCTGTTGCCACGTTTAAAAAAAAATATTACTTGGAAGCAGGTGCAATAAAATAGGCAATGCAATGAATACTAAAGCGAAAACTCTGCTTTGGAATTGAATTACCAAGAAAACAATTTATACTACCACAACCGTAACAATTGCAAAAGCGCGTGAATAAAAGATTTGCAGAAATAATGAGATCAGTTTGAATTTTATTTACAACAATAAAAAAATTGTTACAATTCATGTTTGTAAACATTTATTATAGTAAATAAAATTTACAACAATAACAGATTGCTACCATTACGCATGCGCATGAGAATCGGATTAAAAGAAATTGAATATGTAATTTGAACGCCTCCTTTTGACGGATTTGGCCCAAAATTTTTTACGGACCTACATTCATGACGATAAAACTGTGTACCAAATTTTATCCATCTAGCTATTCAAGTTTCTGAGTTATAGTGTTCACATGACCGCGGACATACAGACAGACAGACTTCCCGTTGACGGATTTTATCCAAAATTTGATAGAAACCTACAAATTATGTTACCACATACCAAATTTCATCTCTGTAGCTTTAATAGTTTTTGAGTTATTGTGTTCACAGACAGACACACAGACAGAGAGACATAATTCTAAAATTGTGTTTTTCGGACTCCGGGAGGTCTAAAACGTGGAGATTCGTCAAAATCTCGAGTTCGAATTTTTTGACAATTCCAATACTTTCTCTTTGTATACTTCGTATACGAGAAAGTAAAAACGGTTTGAATTGTATTGCAACAATGAAAAGTATTGTTGCAAATTATGCCAAAAATAATTTTAAAAATTCGTTACTATTAGTCAAAAATTGTACAATCCCTTAATTAGCATAATGGAGAAGGTAATTTTTCGCACTTTCAGATGATTTTAAAAGTGATTTTTGTGGTGTAATAATTTCTAAGTTTATAAGATGAAAGGCCAAATTGCCGCTTAATTTTTAATTTATTTAAAATTCAAACAAAAAAGTTTCCACGATGCACATTCCCGCCCTTCAAAGTACGTTTTTGCTAAATTCTATACCTTTAGGTTGAACGGTCTGCCTTGTAGAGAGCCAACACACACAGATTCTATTTTATTATTAATAGAGATATTTTATACTTGATTACAATGTTGAAAAAATTCCTGAATTACTTCGATAAGGAAATTTCCATGATTACAAAAAGAGAAACCCTGTCTTTGAACTTAAAACCTTTCATTTACCAAGCTATCGTGCAAACCCTATCTATTGACAATATGAAACTGCAAAATTAAATTGAAGAGCAAACATTCAAACCGTGTTTTCTCCAAAAAAAGAAAAAAATGAGTTAGTGATTTTTGTTTGAACTCAACATTAAATAGTACAAATATATACTACTATTTTCAACTGAAACAAGTTTTATCCCATTATAAACCTACTTAGAAAATTGAGGTTTCAATCAAAAAGTATTACCTGCAGAGCTTGTTTACTGTTTCCTGAAAAATTGTATCTGAAGGAGAAAGCATGGTTTGAATGTTTGCTCCTCAATTGGAAAAAGCTGAATTTGGACCTGCACCTAGATTTGAGCGGTATTATTACTTCAATTTTATAAAATATAATATTTTGTATAATACAGGGATAAGATTGGCAAAAAAGCAAAAAGACTGAAATCATACGCGAGCAAAAAATTTGTACCATAATTTATACGCGAAAGACGTTTTTAAGAAGTAAAACATCAGGACATGCAACATGATGAAAATATTACACTATAATAATTAATAACTTAATTATTTATAATTCAGTATGTATAAATAAGAAAAAGAATATTAAATTATTATTAAATCATTCGCATTAAAAGTTAACAAACAAGTTTAACACATCATCAGGGGCATCAGAAAATACAAAATTAGACATTAAAACATATTTACCACCTGTGCATCACTGAGATGCCACATTCACCCAACAGAAGTCTGAGAAGAATTATATTTAATAGGCTTTTGATAAAATTTGGCTAAAAAATGAATGAAAATAAGAACAAATAATTTCTTTTTGCTTCATGCAATTGTGTAAAGTGCTCTTTACACACTTAGTGGTTTTGTATCAAGTAAGCTCTTTATAAATTATAATAATGTATCATATACTGAATTCTGTTTTATTTCTTTTATTTTTATACTTTTTTTCAAAAGTAACAGCACAGTGGTTTTGCACCTTATAAACTGAGAGGAGTCGAGAAATTTTACAGTTACAATGACAGATTCATTTAGCATTATAGTTATTTGAAACCCTTTGAAACATTTCCTTAATTGTTAAAGAAATGGTTTTCTTTCATTTTTTTTTTATTTGTGTGGCTTTTGTTAGTAACAGATCTCCATTAACACACTTC
>BGPR01001951.1:148549-207107 GCA_013235015.1 Araneus ventricosus | reverse complement strand
ATAGCTTTCATTGCATTGTTTAGATTTTGCAAAGTTATTCTTAAATGTAATAAACATTTTAGTGCGCGATAAGTTCAAAAATATTTAATTATGGACTTCAATTAAAAATGAAGTAATATTTATTATAAAATTTGTTAAAATTATACTAATTTTATTGTATAAATAAAATGCTCAAAAGTGAAGACAATTCACCAATTTAGAGAATACCATGTACCTAGTATGGATAAACATAAAATGCATTGTCACATCTATTCGTTTCACCCCTACTCCACCCCTGATTCTGGAATCTTGACCTGTAGAAATGTTGCCCTCTGTAGAAACCTCACAACTGCATTACCCTTCATAAAGCATTCTATTGTTATGTGTGTTATCGCTGGAATGAACGGACAATTCACCACTCTAGAGAATAATATGTACTAGCATGGATAAACATAAAATGTGTATTGTCACATCTATATTTGCTGTTTTCTACCCCTTAATTCCACTCCCCTGATTCTTGGATCTTGACCTCGTAGAAATGTTGTCTCCAGAAACCCAGGTCCCTGCAATCACTTCATCTACATAGCATTTATTGTTATGTGTTTATCGCTGAAATGAACGTGGACAATCTACCAATTTAGAGAATAATATGTACTAGTATGTATAAAATGTGTATTGTCACATTCATTTGCTTGTTTTCACTCTAATCTTTACCCCTGATTCTTGGAATCTTGACCTGTAGAAATGTTGCCCCCTGTAGAAACCCAGGTCCCTGCAACTGCACACTTTCACATAGCATTCCCATTGTTATGTGTTATCGCTGGAATGAACGGACAATTCACCAATTTAGAGAATAATATGTACTTAGTATGTAAACATAAAATGTGTATTGTCGCTATCTATTTGCTGTTTTCACCTCTACTCCACCCTGATTCTGGAATCTTGACTCGTAGAAATGTTGCCCTCTGTAGAAACCCAGGTCCTCGCAACTGCATTACTCCTTCACATAGCATTCTGCTGTTATGTGTTATCGCTGAATGAATAATGTGAGTGGTTGCACATGTGAGCGATTTGTTTAAATACAGAAATTAAGCAACTCTTTCAAAATGACAAAAAATCGAAAAGAGATAAAGGTCTGGAAAAAAATTCGTTATAGGGAGACAACCACTCGTTATATGGAGAATGTTATTTAACATTCCGATTAAAAATTCGTTATAGGAGAAATCTGCTGTAGTAGGTAGACTCGTTGTAGTGGAGACCTACTGTAACTAGAAATGAGTAACATCTTCACGAAGACAACTACAACGTGCATACTAAAGTAATCTTGTAAATATGGTGCTTTTATTGGTTTTATAGTACATTAACTCCCCAACTATTCGGCCCGACGTAGAGAGCGAGAGGGCAGCCCGGATAGCAAAAAAGAAGACTGATTGGCACCATAGGAAAAAGAAATATCAAATCTCAAAAATATTAAAACTCTTCAAAGCGTTAAAACGTCGATAATTTTCATATGCAGTAAACCCTACATCGAAAACTACCTTAAAGTTACAAAAGGAAAAACAAACTCTTCAGGTTGGAACCAATCCAAAGCAAGTTTTCGGTACTTTTAAAATATTTATTTATACTTTTAAGATATTTTATTTTTAAAACCAACGAGAGAGAGGTTTCAAATATATAGCAAAATAACTATTGTGACGAGATATCAAGGTATGAAAATAAAAAAATATGTCGGTCTAAATAAAATAAACAAAACAGTTAAGCAAAATAAATATTCAAACCCTCTATAGATCGTTGGAAAAAACACCTGTGCCAGCTTCCAGTGATTTACTGCGGGTATTTGTAAATTTTGTGTGACGCTATGGATGATAATAATATGAATTCAAATATAATTCTAAAACTTATTTTTAATCTTCATCCATAAAGTATTAGCACCGAGGGAGGAATGTTGATTCATCGAATTTCATGGTGATGAAACCAGTTTTCAAATTGTATCTGCATAACTAATTCCGTTTTAGAGTTATTGTGTTCACGTACACATAGACAGACAGGCAATCATTTATCTAGCTTCCTATGTCTTTGATGCCATCAAAATAAAAAAAAATGTTTCCTTATATGTTTTATATATTCTCGTGCTTTATGTGTTCTCGTGCTCACATGCATACAGATATTTAAACAAATAGAAAGTTTATTTCCCTGTCGTATTTAGGCCAAACAGATAGGGGAGAGGGAAACTGGGAACCCTTGATTCTGGCGCTTACATTTTTTCTATCTAGCAGATGGATACCGAATTAAGCACTTCACTAGTCAAGAAAAAGGAACAGTTATAGTGACGTGTTGTTGCTATTGAATCTACTACATCTGTGAAGGTTTATTTGTCTCTAAGACGTCAACTCTCTACTGCCTGTCTGATTTTTTTTAAACTATCCATTTAAAAATCATTACAGTCTAAAAACTATATTTAGTCCAGTTTATACGTTTATCAAGGTTTTATACCTTATCAACAATAAGAATTTACTCCAATAATTGCGCGGCATTCTTGTTTTATACCCTCTGCAGTCGGGGTAAAACCGGGTACCTGATGGCAAGACCGGGACCGACACAGCGTACTTTGATGATTCCTCCGATTAAGACGATAAACACATCCGACGTTGACTGTTTTATATTAGTAATGTATTTTCTAAATTAAATAACGAAGAGGGTTAATCCAATGTAAACTGTCTTAGCTGTGCCCGAGAAATCTGCAGTGGCGCGGTGAAAAGAAGACAACTGGTTTACATGAGAATTTTGTAATTACTATTCTTTAATTGCAATCTAAAGCAAAATGATGGCAACTTTCAACTGAAAATAGAGTTTTCCCTAATTTTCCATGACGTTGAGATAAATTCCGGTTTTACCCCCACTAGTAGGTAAAAAAACTGCAGTTTGATCTTTTTTAAAAAAATAAAAAATCACTGATAAAAAAAAGTAGTGAACTGTGACTTTCTGGAAAAGTGATATAATACTCCAATAAACAATGAATATCAAAATTTATTAATGTCTCTATGCTTAGTCATTTTATCACTAACAGGTCTTCAAACCTTAGCTTCCCATACTCCTCACTTCTCCTATACAGACTCATGTAAAGATCATATTAAATAGCTTTAGCTTTCTGAGGTAATGCGCTCAGCTCTAAGCACATGACTGATAGATAGCTAGACAAACACCTTTGAAGGATTTTATAAACCTTGTTACAGAGCTACAATTCTAGTAATAAAAAAAAACCATGTATGCTAAATTTCATGTATCGCTTCCACAGGTTTTCAGCGTTATCAAGCATTTTCACGGATAGGCAGAGACTTCCTGTGCATTATCCGTATTACGTAAGCATGCAAGGGGGGGGGCTGGTGGATTTGCTTATTTTGCTGACAATTGGGGAGGGGGGAGGTGAGTGATACATGCAAGACATTAAAATCACTTTATTTCCGCCTTTGTAACTGTACAAATAATTAAATTTAAAGACTGAATTTGAAAAAAAGTTAAATTTAAAAGAAAATTAAACTTGATTTTTGTAAGTTTAAACTTGAAATTGTAAGTAAATTAAACTTACATTTTTCCATTTTAAGCCGATATTTTTTTATTTGAATTAAGTCCTAAAATTTTAAAATTACTACTGTTATAATGCCTTTGTAAAAAAAAAAAATAGGAGGGGGGGGTTTGGTGGCGTTTACAATTATAAGAGGGGGGGTCATGATTTGTTTAATTTTGCTGGACACAAGGAGGGAGGGGTGTCAAAAATACCAAAACATGCTTACGTACATTTGAACGGCCCTATCCGATTTTGTCCACTTTGGATAGAAATCTGCAGAATTGGAGTAACGACAACGCAGCAGATTTCCATTTGTCTAGCCTGTTCCTTTCCTACTTGGTGCACAGATAGACATAATTCCAAATGTCTATTGCTTGATATCTGCATGAGAAAGAGCAGGCTAAGCCATTTGTTCTGTAATAACTGGTTTGTATTCCACTCATTTTATCGAAAACTAGGTAAAAACATTCACGTTCCAAAGTTTGTTTGAGATGAGGTTCAGTTGCAGAATTCCTTCCCATCAATCTCTCCCAACACGGAGTGACTTGAGTTCTTACTCTAGCCCTGACGAGAGGGTCCCAACGTAGCAAGGATCTCGATCTTTAATGCCACCCTCGCACTGAGTCCTAAATCGGAGGATGAAGGCTGGATCTTTGGGGTCTGCTGAACGCACACTCCAATCATCTATTCCAAATCTACAGGCTTCACGACCCTTGACGCCTGGTCTTCCTCCCTGGTGTTCCAGAACGCAGAATGGTCCCGCCTTAAGATCCAGGAGGTCCAGCGTGAGATTCAAACACCCGTGGAGAAAAATCGAGAGGGTCAGAATCTCCTTGATGACATAGTTCTTTTCTGGCCATCCAAAGCATTTTACTCATACAATCAGAATGCTAAAATGATTTTCAAACAAAAAAGGTAAAGAAGTGTAGATGAAAAAGATTGCAGATCGTAAAATTGTAGATGTAACAAATCTCTTTAGAAGTCTCGTCGTTTAATTGGACATTTCGTGTCGTTATATGAAATGACACGCTATTTCTAAAATTAATTAAACAGCAGAAATGTTCTCTTATTTTTCGTATGTCGGCAAATGGCACGTTTTGTGTTTAATTTCGTAGCAGGATAATTGAGAATCCATTTTGGACACCTTCCTCTCGACAGATTTAGCCAAATGGAAATGTATTTTTTTAATTGATACTGACTACTAAATATTAATTTTGATACAGATGAATTTGTAATTGACTTAATTTTAGTAATAAGATCGTATACCAAATTTCATTTATCAAGCTTGTTACACATTCGAGCGCTGATGTTCACATGGACAGGCAGCCTTAAAGGGATTTCTGCCCAAAATTTCATGGCTAGACGTCAATTTAGTAAAGCAAACACTGCGCCAAATTCTTACCAGTCTATCTCGGATACATATTTTAGTTACTGCAAGTTCAATGACGGATATATATATATATATAAACAAATAGGCATAATTTTAAAAAAATAAAAAACCTTTTTTTTTTATCTAGGTGATTCTTCAAAAAATATCGAGGTAGAATATTTTGACGATAACAATATTTTCTCTTCTGTTCTTCGATAAAGTAATAAAGGTAAATGTATGTATTATATTTATCGAAGCATTTGAGATTTTGCATTGAAATTTAAATAATTCTAAATGTCTGCTTGATTTAGATTAATATGTTTTTTTTTGTTTTAAATTCATTAGATAAATAATAATCGTCTTAATTATTTTAAATAAACTGTCGTATAATTTTCATGATGCTGTATAAATTCTGATAATTATAAAGTTTGGCTATTGAATTTCAAAGGCCCTGCTCTTCTGTACAAAACTTCAACCTCCAAATTGTATGTTGTCCTCAATTGCATTATTGATATAATTAGACTGTCTCTCGGTAGCTCAGACGTCACCAACAATAAGAGACTTGTTGCCAACAAACCAAGAAAAAATAAAACAAAACAAACATAAAACAAACACAATCATAACACTGCGAGACGTTAAAAGTACATTATTTCAATATAGAGCACCTAAATTTCAGCAATTCTTAACTTTATGTGCAATGTTCTAATTTCAAATTTAATAGTTTCAAAATAATCAAATAAAATTTTAAGTATCCATTGATATAAATTTATCTCGCTAAGGATCATTGGTCTTTATAAATTTTAAATTATATTAATTACAAATTTCAAATTACTCGTTTTCAATAGAAAGTAGTAACCATGTCAGTGGTATATCATGTGCGTGATATAGTTTGGACGCCACGATGCACTTATTAGTTGTATTTGCAATCGTGATGATATAATTTGATAGTATTTTTTGGCACCGTTTGACAGAAGTGTTTGTTTTGAAACTAGATTTTCTATCTATCTAGATTATATCTACTAGGATTTCTAGAGGGGATTCTTTTTTAGATCAAGAGATTTTTTTGAATAAAAGAAATTTGTAAGTAAAAAATATTTCCATCATAAAACATATGTTTATTTTATTTGTTTTCAATCAATGTTAAACATTTCTCGTATTATATCTATTTAAACACGTCAAATCGGAAATCTCTCGAATGAAGAGAATTTGCACCTGTCATACCTTGACGGGTGATTTTCTAGTTTATATAATATTAACTAAAAGTTTACAAATGATAGAGACGATGAATTTTTACAGAGCCATCTAGTTTTATAAATTATTATTTTACACCAACTTGTGTAGAAATAGCTGAAACAGGAAAAGACTAACTTGAAATAGGTATGCTGAGTTAGTAACAACAATATACAAATGAAATAATGATACATATCAGAAGTGGTAATAGTGAAATGATACTTCTATCTCATTTTTCACTTTAAAAACTTATATTTGAATAGTAGGAGATACAGCATTCTATTGTGTGTTGAATTGACTCCTCCCATTTTTAACTTGCCTAGTAATTTACACGCAAACTGTTATCAGCATTCAATTTAACAGTGCTGCCTTCATTCCTCTTTACACGAAATGCTACGAATGAGAAACACCAAAAGAATATCTCAGTGTTTCTCTTTGCTAAGATTTTGTAATGCAATTCTGGAAATAATTCCTAAACACCTGGTTGTATTTTATCATTATGTTTTTTTTTTGTTTTAAATCAATAGGATAAATAATATCTTTAATCTCTTTTAACAAATGTAATACAATTTAAATAATCATACATAGCATAAAATGGGGTCCACTCAATGTCTGTATGTGCGGAACGCTTAAAATCCTGAAAAATACTAAACTGATATTGGAGATATTTTGTACCTTAATTTTGTAGGCATTACCGGGGAAGGTTTTATATATTAAAGTATCAAAATCAAAAGGAGTTTACTAATTGCGATTTTAATAATTACTTTCCAATTACTGATCCGCGCATGCGCAAAGTAGCAGTATCTGAGCTTTGCGTATGCGTGAATCTATGTCTTTTTAAATCTCCCCTTAAAGTGCATCTGTATGTGTGAACATTTATAGCTGAGAAATGTAAAATGTCGCATATATTTGTACCATCTCTGTAAGGATTTATCGACGCTCAAAAATCAAAAAAGGAGTTACATAATTAAACCCAATCCAACCTCGATTCGCATGAGTAAAATACTCATCCTCGATCCAAGTAATGCGTAAAACAGCAGGATCCAGCTATGTCTTCATCTGTACTTCTATGCGTGCTGAATTTATGCTTCGTTTATATCCCATTTTAAACGGCTATTTTGAAGATTTATGAGTGATTTCAAAAATCTCCTTAAGCCTAAAGAACGAAATTTTCATTTTACATCACAGGATTACATTTTACATATTCAGCGGGTCCATGCATCTATAGAATAGATAAATTAAAAGTGGAGCCAGCTAGTATATTATACTAATATAATATTATTTCGTTCTAATGCGCCAAAATGATGTTATTTTGGGTAAAAGGTCGATAATAGAGTCTGTGAAAAAAGTGCAAAATGAATAAAAGACCCATTTCATATGCTCATTTGTGGATATATGAATATAATGATAAATACAAAAATTCAACAAGCAAGATCAATGAAATTTGTTATGTGGTCTCCACACTTAAATTGTATAAAAAATATCAAATTTGATCTATCTTGTCAATGGCAGGAGGTCCAAGGTTCATATCTTCGATTCCTTTCTCTACAATACGATGAATTTGTGGGAAGTTCATTAGGAAAGTCGAAGAGTAAAACACTCGGTTGGTTTTGAAAAATACTTCGAATAGTTAAAACAGGCAGAAATTTCTGTTCTAAAATTTTAAAACTACAGATCCTTACAAAACAAGTGTTGATCTGTTTGAAAATCCTTCCCTAATCGTTTTATTTGAAGTCTATATTTATTAGTACCATTTTCCGCAAAGTTTCTTTATTTGACATTTTCTAGAAATGAAATTTAGTCCCACACAGACGGCAAATAGACTCGACATGCCTGATGACATCAAACGTTCCGAGACGTACATGAACGCTATTAAAAAAACTTAGAAGAATGATGGCGGGATCGGTGTGATGTGTTAATTTCTTAATGTAGTTAAGCATTCACGGTCGGACCGTTCCGCGCCATTTGGAACGCGTCTCACCAGACAGTTCCAGTTTTCAGCCCATCCATTTAGGTGGGTCATTCTCGGAGGCACTTCATGCTGTCACTTTATTATCTCACTTCAATCTCCTATCGACACTGTCTACCCTACCTACTACATCGATACTGCCTCCCCCTTCTCCCGCTTTCAAAACGGGACCCTCCATCCCGTTTTCCTGAGGAGCTTCACTTCCCCCATTCTGGTGGCTTCTCGCTTTGAGAGGCTGGCTCACTCCCTAAAGCGGAGAATCAACCCTACCGCTGCTCAGTTACAAGACTTGTGGAACACGGGAAGTATAATCTTTCGTCAATGTTGGAAACCCACGAAAATTGGCGCAAATGGATTGGATGTTTGAAATCTGATTAGTTTGAAGTCTGATTGGAATGCAGTTTATCTGTTGAGACCCCTGCTGCGACGGAAGAGAGAAAAAAAAAGCTCTGCCTAGGTTGATCCCGCGACGAGGCAAGTAAACTCGGAAATTCCCTGCCTGGGGGCTCTGTCTTCCTCACCGAGTCCAAACAAACTGGAAACATCCGTGAATGGGCTTTACCTAAAATTTTAGACCAGAATGAGAATGAAGAAGCAAACCAGTTCTTGGAACAAATGGCGCTGGCATAATCTTCTTTAGAATGCCCAGCTTTCATAATCGATCGTATCTCAGTTTTATGCCCAGTGCGCTGAATGAAAGTCTGCCGAAATCCAAACATTTCGACTACACCATGATCCTATTCTTATCGCATTTTGGTGCTGATGCCTGGTTTGGAAAACGACGGGTTCCAAATGGTGTGAAACGAGAGCTCGTGAATGTCCGGCTTAAAGGGCAGTATCGCCCAATTGCGGCTCGTCCTAACAGGGATGGGAGCAGTAGTTCTCCTGAAATTATTTTAAAAGCTTTTATTTTCGTTTCTTATTCTAATTGACTTTATATTTTCCACCTTTTGGAGTTCAATGATAATCGAATATGGCCAAAAAAGTAATAAAAAATGGAAAAAGAAGACAGAAAATAATTCAAAAATTAAGAGAGAGAGAGACGGATCAGAGCTGCAGAGAATTTTGCCTCCTCTAGAATCGAAATTTAACATTGAGCAACGCGGAGCTATCAATGGAAAGAAAAAAGCTACCCCTTTCTCCCATTGAAATTAAAAAAACCCTGAGCAGCTCACGGTTGGACGCGATTCCTCATTTGACCTTTTTCAAGGCTCTTCCTGTGTAGTTCAGGTCGTTAAGTAAGAAATCAAATTTGGAGGAGTTGTAATTTTATTTCCTCTATGTTTTTTTGGGGGTGCTGACATGAAACTGAGGTTTGCTACTAAAAATATTTGTCTGAATTTTAGTTGCAGCCAAAAAACAAGAGAAAAGTTTTCCCAGTTTTTGCTTCCCTAACTCAAAACTATCAATTTTAGTATATCATCATTATATACCAAAATAATCAAAATTTCCTACAACTTATGTGGAATGCAACTCTCCTGCAGCACTGTTTGTTTGAGCCGCGAGCCGCCACTGCTCTCCTAATTCCCTTTATCTCCCTTTTTTTTTTATGTTCAGTCGTTCAATGCGTGCGTGTTTTCTCTGATTTCAAATATTTAAAATACTAAAGTGTGACTGTATATGTCTCTGGGAGTACATGAATTGCTACCCACATGAAAGTCTTTCTTTATTAATACTTAGAAAATCACCCGTCATGGTTTGGCGGGTGCAAAATTGCCTCTTCATTCGAGAGATTTCCTGTCAAATCTGACGTGTTTAAATAGGATATATATGCGAGAGAAATGTTTAACATTGATTGAAAACAAATAAAATAAACATATGTATTATGACAGGAACTATTTTTTTATTTATATATTATTGCATATTTTTATTAAAAAAACCTCTTGTAAAACAAATATTCCGTGTGAAGTATTGTTGTTTAATAATTTTCCTTTTGTTCTTCAGACGTTCTTGTATAAATTTTAACGTGATTAACTGTGACCTTGAAAGTGTAACATACATGATCGAAAGTTTGTCTGCGATTTGTTGATAGTCAATGTAAGCTGGAATTAATGGAACTGGCGGCGGTTGAGAACGAATGGTAGATTCACGTCACTGGTGGCTAATTTTAATCGGCAAGAAAACAACATCGCCACCATTGTATCCAAATACAATTTGGCGTCCAAACTATATCACTCTACTACTTTCATTGAAAACGGTAGCTAATATGGTAGAAATATAGGATTAATATAATTTTAAAAAATTTCGGGAACCATAGATCATAGCGAGATAAATTTATCAATCAGAAAGCTTATTCTATTTTAGAGCTATTGAACTTTGGAAAATTAGAACGACAATTACTCTTTTAAATTTAAAATTACTGAAATTTAGGTTCCTCTAACAATGAAATAATGCTGTTTAACGTCTTGTAGTGCTATGGCGCGAGTTTTATTGTTGGTGACGAGCGTTACTGGAGGATCTTGGGCTATTATATTAGTAATGCCGTATTTTAGGCTGTATTTGTCTGAGTGTGGGTGATAGTCAAAACACTTCAAAACAATTATTGTGCTGTAAATTATCCTAAAGTATATATAACACGCAGAAATATACGCAAGTATAAGGCCAATAAATTTGTTGCCATATCGTAACCATAAACTCACTATCACAGTTAAACTTGCTTTTTTAATTCTTTTCGCATCGTCTGCTTACATCTGTATTTTATCTGCGATTGAATAACATACTACTTGAGTTAATGTCATTGAATGAAAAATCTCAGTCCCTCTTATGAAAATAGTAGATAATGTGCATGACTCATACGAGCAGATAACAAGCTTACCCATAATTTTAATTTTAAATATCGGCTTAAACTCGTGCAGCAAATATTTTTACTTTTCAGAAACAGCATGTAAAAGCTTAATACCCTGATAATTTCTCTAAGTGTGACTGATTCTCTGATGTTGCAAATTCGCATGGAAACTTTGTATAAATATTTATATTCATCAAACAGTAGCTATAATTCAAGTGAAATGGATAAAGTACAGTTAGCAAATGTCTCTTAAGCCGGCAATTCATTTGTACTCATTCCATCCATTTGTCCCACACTGCCTTTTTCCCTACCCATTCAAGTCGAAAATTCAGGGCACGTCTCATCTAAAGCTCCAAAGTGGGGGGAGAGCGATCGATAGGTGCTCTTCGATCCCCCCCTATTTCCTCCAGATCATGGTTTCCTGATAGCCTCGCCAAGTGAGGTCCCATCTCCCAGTTAAATCGGTTTGATCTGCTGCTACCCCTCGTGCATCAGGGTTCCACCTAAAGAACGGGAAGCGCAAGAAGGCCTGGAATTCGGTTTGGTTGGAAATCCAGGTTTTCCTTAATTCTCTTGTGGCTATCTTCCATAAGTTTCCACCTTGGATGATTGTTTTTTTTCTTTGCTGTGTTCCAAAAATTTGCCTTTTGAAGAGTGAATGGCCTGCTTTACTGGCTGGGTTAGTTCCTTAGATTTCCTTAGTGCTTATGTCGGAAATGGAAAAAAAATGTCCCTGCTTCCTTTAAATAAAATGTCCCTCATTGTTCCGATTTTTGCTTATATGAATAACCTATAACAGAATTTAAAAAAAACAGCTGAGATTTAATTTAAAAAATTAATTCATAAAGAATGCTACCCAACTTTTTACTAATCTAATAATACCTGTGCACGAAATCAAACTTCATTTTTTTTTTCCTATCATTGAAAAAATTTCCTCAAATTTTTTTTAAACAAATGTAAAAATTCAGGAATAAAAGAAAGTACAGGAATAAAAAGAAATTTTATTCATTCTTTTTTTTAAATGAGGGACGAAGCAACGCTTGAAATTCATGAAATTGCTGTAATAGAGAAAGCCGTCAGGGCCTACCATGCAGTTAATAGATTTGGTAATAATGATGTCACTGATTGTTGACCTATTACAAAAAAAAGCTGTCAGATGATGAACTTATATACACGGAGACTACAAAGGTATACAAACTTGAGAGGGTAAGAAGAATTGGAATTACCTAGTATGTATCCCCATGTGTTAGTGTGCAGAGAAGACAGGAGAATGAAAATAAGGAAGAATATAGGTGTACATAAATGAAGTGACATATTTCCAAAATTAATTTTAAAAACTAAAAATGTTGAACCCATGAATTTTAAAAAATTAGAGCGCATCTCAAAAAGTCTTTCTTGTAGTAACACACTTCATTGGTCTTATGGGTCAAATTCACTTGAAATCAAAAGCACCATTTAGAGGGGCTGTCTAAATATTACGCAAGCACCCAAGAGGTGGGGGGGAGGGGGCTCATGGATTCGGTTTATTTTGCTGACAAGGGGGGGGAGGGGAAGTATGAGTGATGTTTACGTAAGACATTAAAATCACTTTATTTACTGAAAATGTCTTGTAACTTGTACAAATAATTTAATGAAAAAAAATTAAATTTGAAAAAAAAATAACTTGGCAAAAGAAAATGAATCTTTCTTTAAAAAAAAGTTCTAAAAAAATTAAACCATTTTTTTTTTTCATTTTGAAGACGAGTTAGAGTTTTTAAAATTAGATTTATTAGTGTGTTATACGTCTGGTAAAAAAAAGAACGATGGGATGCAGTTTGGTTTTAAGGAATTATAAGAGGGGTTTATGATTTGTTTATTTTGCTGACAAGGGGGGAGGGGGAGTCAAAAAATACCAAAAACATGCTTACGTAATATTTGAACGGCCCCAGAGCCATTACCTGAGAAAATTTTAAAACTGGAAGAAAAATAAAAGCACTAAAAATAAATTGTAGGGAATTTTAAGTTCTTTAATTTGTTAATTAAAATGTAGTGTGAAAACTGAAGAGTTTACGTGATATTCAAGAAAAACTTAAAAAAGAAACCAGAAAACACGGTAGCTATTGCGTATGGAATTTTCTCGCTGTAACAAATTTAGAACAACGTAAAGGCGCGTTACCTAGCTGAAAAAAACTTTTTGAGATGCACTCTTATTTAAAAAAGAAAAAAAAACATAGTTTCAACATTTTTAGTTTTTTTTTTATTAATTTTTTAAATGTGTCACTTCATTTGTGCACACCCTGTATTATTTTATTCATCAAAACGTTACAGTTGTGATGCAAATAAATGTCACAGTAATTGTTCGAAGTTACGGCCACCAGCTCAGATAAAAGTTTGATACAGGCGTTGAATGGAAAGATGGATGTTTTGGAATATTCTCTGTTCCCTAGTCGCCGCCACTGTGCGCCACTGCCGTTGTAATAAACATGCTTCTCTCAGGCTTTCATATTTGTGACAAACTGTACTAACATTTTTACTTTCTCGTATCCGAAATTTATAGAAAGAGGAAGTATTACAGTAAAACTTCTCTAAGCGGCCGCTCCTTCTTAGCGGGCACCCCTCTTAACGGCCACTTTTGTTCGGTACGGAATTTTTGGTCCATAGACAACATGTAAAATAACCTTTATTTCCGCCCACTAAAGTCCCTCTGAACGACCAGTTTGGTCGCAAGTTCAACTTCGGTGAACTACATTCCTTTCATTTCTCTGACGCTGGAACTTTTATTAACAGAAAAGAGAGGAAAGAAAGAACAAAAAATAAATGAATCATATTTTACTCCAAAACAACACCGGAAATCAAATCGAAATTAATCAATTCTTTCTCAATGTGAAAAGAAAAGTGAACTTCGGTCTTGACCGGGCTTGGGCTTTCAAGAGTTCATTTATGTATTTCAAGCGCCGATTCGAACTTTGACAAAGAAGCTGCTGATATGGGTTGCGACCATCCGCAAATGAAATTTCCAGCTCAATAGTCTTTAGGGAAAAAAGAAGATTTTATGGTGCATTCCTCGATAATATCGTCGAAATAATTAGGAATTTATTTTTCTAATTAAAAAAAAACTGGAAAAATGTTACCGCCGAAGAAGCTAAAGTAAACACAGCTCTGAAAGTTCGTGTTTTTTTCTTCAAATATAGAGTAAACGCGGTATGCCGGTTTTGTCATTTATAGCCCAAGGATATTTATCCTTGGTCGGGAACTCTATGCCCTACAAAAGACTGGTATCATCTTTGTATCATATTGTTTCCAATGGCAGGAGTCGGCTCCAGTGGCGAATCCATAATTCGGGTCGGGGGGAAGAGGCTGAGCTCATGAAAATTTTGTATCGTAGTGACGAATGTCAAACCTCATAGCTTATGTAAACCAAAACACTCTAACTTTACAGACTTTCCTCACCTGACAATACGAACACTGCAATATACTTTCGATAATTTAATAAAATTACAATGAAATAACTAGCCAAAAAATAGTTTCGACCGCGTTAAGGCTACTTGCACAAGTGAAAAGACTAGAAAAGTAGGGAACTTTTCGAGCCTGTCAAGCCAGAAAGCAATGTTGTCGCGATTTTATTATTTTTTAATGAAAATTAAGAACAAACAGTTGTAGTGATTTTAAATAAAATCAAGAATTTTAGTTTAGCTCTGGGGGGGGGGGGCCGCAGCCCGATAGCCTCCCCTCTGGATTCGCCACTGAACGGCTCACATATCAACATATTGCTGAAAGAGTTTTTATGAATAGTTGGACAATAAATATTGACCACTGTAAAAATCTGAATAAACACTTTTGTTTATTTACTACAAAAAAAAACCTAAAATCAGTTATTTTGAGCAGTTAATAATCGACAGGTTAAACCGGAGGTGAAAAAAAAAAACTTGTTTAAAAATTCATTCGTCTGGAAATGTTGAGTGCGAAAAGTGAATCATCCTGCTTGTGAGTTGAATGGCTATGACGCAGGGCAGCTGATCAAAACATTGTCACAACGTGAAGCAGGACTTTTCTCTGCGGAATTTTTGAAATCCTTCATTACGTCACGTGCAGCCTTTTACAAAGAAAATCGCAATTGTGAGAGGCATAATCGCATTGCCAAAATTATTTTTCATACAGTTGTTGATCCCAACTGGGCCCCGCGCCAGAATGTTACCAAGCTCTCGGTTCATTTCCAGTGGCTGTTGCGAATGGGTGGAAAAAGTGAGAGGCAAAAAATTTATAAACATCTAAAACATCCAGGAGTATGGGGGATAGACAGCAAAATTTAACAATTCAGTTAAAAAATTTGCTAGTTTTCCCGAAAACTATTGCTTCTTTATAAAACCTAGTTTTAGCCAGCTAAAATGAATAAAAATTAATTTTTCCCTAAAAAAGTAGGGGGAGGCTGCCCCCCCCCCGACTCGCCGCCACTGGTCAGTGATGTAGTGGGTTGGACAGTCAGGACGCGTGCCCTGGGCGGCATTACCAGAGGGTGCAAGACTAAGTTTAAGAATCTGAGTTTAATAGCTATTTTATTTTTTACTTTCTTGTATAAGAAGTTTGCAAAGGGAAAGTCTTGTAATCATCAAAAAATTGGACCTTGATATTTTGATTGATCTCCACGCTTTAGACTGGGGGGGGGGGGGGGGGGAGGAGGGAATTTGAGAATTATATTTTTTTGTCGATCTATCTTTGAACACGATAATTGAGAGCTAGATTGCTAAAATTTGGTAAGCGGTCATAACACCAAAATTGCAGATTTCTAACCTTTTTTGGACAAAACCCAAAAACAGGCTTCCCTCATGGGAAGCCTGTTTTTCCGCCGTATAACGATGACACGATAACAGAATATTATCTACTAGGAAATTGCCTCTTAATTCGATAAATTTACCGTCAAATCTGACGTGTTTAAATAGATATATATGCGAGAGAAATGTTTAACATTGATTGAAAACAAATAAAATAAACACATGTTTTATAAAAGGAATTTTTTTTATTTACATATTATTTACATATTTCTTTATTCAAAAATCCTCATGGCATCCAAAAAATCCATCGTGGTATCCATCCTTGAAATCCATCGTGCATCGTGGCGTCCAAACTATATCACGCGCATGATATACCAATGACGTAATTTACTACTTTCTATTGAGAAACGAAAATTAATTTGAAATATATGATTAATATGATTTAAAATTTCTCTGGAACTATTGATCATAGCGAGAGAAATTTTATATCAATCGATAGAAAATTTTATTTCACTATTTTAGAGCTATTAAATTTGAAACTAGAACGACAATTATTCTTTTAAATTTAAAATTTACTGAAATTTAGTTTCTCTAAGAATGAAATAATGCTGTTTAACGTCTCGCAGTGCTATGGCTCGAGTTTTATTGTTGGTGACGTCAGAGCGGTACCGAGAGATCTGAGCTATTATATTAGTAATGCTTATAAAAGGCAATGTTTGTGTGTGCGCGCGCGATGTCCAGACGAATCGATCGCACTTACAGCCATGAAATTTGGCATACAGGTAGTCGTAATGGTGACTGAATGCACCGCGCAGCCGGAATTTTAAAATTTAATCTAGAAAATTTTTTATTTAATGTTTTGTGTTGTTTTGGGTCACTTTCCGCACCTTTACGGCTGTAGAATCTTTTCTAATGATAGTTGAAAAACAATCGATACACCAATGGATAGAACAAACAGTTTTCTTTCTAATGAAATTTGTTTTGAGCTTCACACGTAATTTACTAAATATTGAGAAATTTTTTAAAAGTAGTCAGTTTTGCCGAGAAAGTTTTGGTTTCGTATTTAAATTTACTGCATCAACCGTTCTAATAACGTTATCTCTAATATTTTTTTGAGGTAATGAATGGAATATACCCCCTTGATTTAAAACAAGAACGGTTAAAATATCTGTTACGGTTGAATATTAATTAATTTTTTTCTGAATTTCGCTGCAATTTTTACCTCCTCGATTTTTCATAACCAAGGTCGCGGTGTTCCATTCCCAGCATGCATTTCGTCGAAACTACAGAGAAAGAGCACGTGACGTCATAATCCTTTTGTTTTCAACGCGTCGACGGAACATTCTTTTAATTAGTGTTTTACATAATGTGGCTTCAAAGTTTAAACCTGAAGTGGACGATTTCACGATTTTTTCCCCCTTCTTCTCTGATTCATTTTGGTTGTATTTAAATATCACAGAAATTATGTTTGAAGTATTGTTCCATTTAAAATCGCTTAAAATTCCATTCGGTTTTCATTCTTTAACGTTTTACCTGGTTTATAGGAATCAATGTTTTAAATCCTAAATTTATTTTTCGAAAATATCGGTTTATTTTGTACTGTAACTTCAATTTGAAATCATTTCGTTGAATGGCTTTAATTCAAAGTATCTAATGTCATCAATTAACTATTTTAAAAAGGATCCAAAGATATTAAGGCGTCAACCTGACTGAATTAAAACTCCATTTTAACGAGCGAACCAGCTGGTTGTTTTTACTCATTTTGAATTCTAATAGCATTGTTTGCAGCAAACTTTATAATTTCGATGTCGCTTTTTTTAAAAAGTATATTCAGTTAATATCATTGTCGCGAAGAAAAATAAGCGGTCAAAATCAATAATATATATTTTTTGTATTGATTTTGTTTTCAAAAATTTATTTTATGTCATTGTGGGCTTAAAAATTTTTTTGTTGAAATTCATGATACCACGGGCAACGCCGTTTTAACGAAATTTACTAAATTTTCAGAAATTTTTCAAAAAAAAAAAACACTTTTATGCTAATTTTCAATTCAGATTTCTTAAATTCTCGCATCCGACGTTCTAATAACGCTATCACTTTAATTTTTTTTCAGCTTATGTCTGGAACGTTTCTGTCGGATTTAAAACTAGAACGGTTAAAATGTCTTTTTTCCGTTTTTTTTAAATCAATTTTTTCTTGGTCAGTTCAAAGAGATTTTTCCCTAGCGAACATTCTCCAGCAGAAATTTCTCCGGAGCTTTCCCAACATGCATTATTGCAATTTCATTGGCTGACGATGCAGAGCGCAGGATACGTCATAACCTTCAACTGAATGACTTCGATTATTATTTTCGGCAGTTTTAACGTGTTTATTTGTCTCGCATATTTTGCTTGCTGTATAATAATCATTTTCACGTTGTTTAATAATGTTTCGGATTAATGTATTCTGTACTGTTTTCCTATAGTTGAAATATCATTATCGCGAAGAAAAAATAAGCGGTAAAATCAATAATGAGTATCTTTTGTTTTGTTTTCAGAACTTTTTCATGTCATTGTGGGCGTTCTTTTTTCTTTTGTTGAATTCCCGATTCCACGGGCAACGCCGTGAGCGTACTGCTAGTACAACATAATATGCAACTAACAAATCCAAATATTTAATATTAATGTACTTTTGTATTTGTAAAGTTGCAGGGATGATATAATGTTTAAAATGTATACTAAAATTTCAGCTGCTAAAGTAGTTTTTGAACCACCGTACGCCGCTGGTATGCTTAATGCATGTGTATTTAAAATCGCATGGCACAGGCAGACTGCAGGAACGACTCTTTTAGACGTGAAGACACAGTTTCTAAATAACAGCCTAAGAATAATACCACAGTTGCCGTTTTTAGAAGTATACTCTTTTAATTTTATTTTATACTAGCCACCTTCGGCGAACATCTTGTTCACCGGGAATATAATTTCAATTGAATCTTGAAAAATTTTATATTCATGTTTCATTTAACAACGTAAGTAGATCGTAGTAGATATTTAACCCATATTCTTTTAATAGCCTTGCACTTGTTCTGTTCATTGTCTACATAAATGTTCCTAATGGAGTCAAATAACTGATCATGTCATGTAACGTCTGTTTGCAAGTTGTCAGCGCAATCTTCAATTTCTTATGCCTCTTTCAAAATATGCATTTGATTTCAACATTAAAATGGCGCAACACATTTTATGGCCAGCGGCATGTTTGCTGGATTAAAATATGCTGAAAAAAGAATGAAATCATAGCAACCATAATCATTCATCTTACTGGTTATATTTCTTCATATACCTAATATCTCAGAGAGCTTGGTCTACAGATTCCACAAAAATTTTGATGAAATGAAATATGAAAACAAAATGTATTAGGATATCACCTTGTCTTTCAACAATGATAGAGAAACACGCAATTAAATATTTGCTTAAACAATGAAAACGGTTTAAAATGCGTTGCAACAATGAAAAATTTTGTTGTAAATTATGCCAAAAAATATTTTTTAAATGGTTATTAAAATTAAAGAAAAAATTGTACGGCAACTTAATTGATATCATTGAAAAGGTAATTTTTTGCACTTTCAGATGTCGTAGAAACATTTTTTGTGCTGTAATATTTTCGGACGTTATTAAGGAAAAACGTCAAAATTTCGCTTAATTTTTAATTAATTCAAATTCTAATTAAAATGTCAAAAAAAAACCCCGGCTCCGAAGTATTCATTCCCACCCTCCAAAGAATGTTCGTGCTAAATTTTTTAGCTCTAGGAACAGCGGTCTGTCCTGTAGAGCGCGAACACAGACAGACAGACACACACAGAGAGAAACACACGCATGCACATTATCATTAGTAAAGATGAAGTAAATATTCTATATTATTTTTAGTTATCTCGAATTGTAGCTTTCCAGATTTTTCAAATAAGATCGCAAAACACCCCTGTTAAAGTTGCCGTGCAACAAATAGTTTTATGGGAAGAACCATCTTTGTCATCTGTGCAAACGACACTCAAGGCTGAGAATGATCCACATTTCGAAAATGTCACCTGTGAGTTGCTACTGGAAGTCAGATTCCATTTCGACTAATTAGATTTCAGTTATATGCAGTATGGACAAATTGGGTCATTGCAACCAGTAGGTTGTAAAACATCACCCACCAAAAGGTGATTAATCTAAGCAGCTGAAAATACTAAGAGTTATAACGGATGGAGCACTTGTTTTTGCTGTCAGACACTAGGTAGAATGATAGATAATATTCTGACATGTAGGTAATTTGCTGCAATATTCTAGGTCGAATTGAATAGCTTTCAGATATTTAACAAGAGGGAATGATTTCTCTTCGACTTGACACAAGAATGTTGTTTACAAAGTAAAGTTAACATGTTCACTGCCAACTAAGAGATAACTTGTATTGGCAGTATTGCCCAGGATGCCGACTACGAGTCTCGTAGAAATATCGTTGATGAAAATGAAATTGGCTTCTAGAACCGGAAACCTGGACAGTGAACGTGCTAACCAGTGGGAGTGTTCTCCCCTCAACTTTCACGTATATTTCCACAATATGGCACGTAATGTGTTTGGCGTTGCAGATTCATAAAGAGAATAGAGTATGTATGTATGTATTTTGAACCTCTTAAACAGGCCATTCACCGCTCTTCAAAAATGGAATTTTTGGAACACGAGAAGAGAAAACCTATCGTGAATGTCGAAAACCTGTCAAATTTGGACCAAATGATTCGAAACGGTGGAATTCGAAAGAACTTAAAATCCAAAACTCAATCCGCCGATTTCAATTTGGGACCTCGATGCGAGGTTAGCGGCAAAAAAAGGATCTGCCTACATTGGCACCTCGCGTCGAGGCTAGAAATTAAATTAGAAATCCCGCGTGTGGAGAAGAGGAGCCTGGGTGGGAAAAATTCTGTGACTTTGAACCTTGTCTCAAAACAAACTTTGGAACATCCGTGAATGCTTTGCCTAATTTTTCGACTAAAATGGGTGGGGGAAGAAAACACTCTTTGGACAAATGGAATAGTTTCGCCTTCTCGTGAATGCTCAGCTTTAGGAACTCTCTTTGGAACGATTAGATTTAAAGAGTGATACAATTCTATAATCCGGTGTCAAGGTTATATGGTTCTCTGCATTTTAGAGTAATTGAGTTCACGTACACACGGACGGACAAGCAGACAGACAATTTACACTTTGACGTATTTCGTCCAAAATTTGGCGTATAATTTCTTTTGTAAACAGGGCATACTAAATTCGTCCCTCTAACTAGTTGCGTTTTTGAATTATCGCTTTCATATACACAAGAATAAACAGACCAACAGACAGTCGACCTTTTGAAGGACTTTCGATCCAGATCTTCATTGATAAAACCATATCCTAATGTCATCAATCTAGCACATTACGTTTTTGAATTATAGTGTTCACTTGTATAAGGCAGAGAAGTGCTTGCTGTTGTCGAATTTTGTCTCAAATTTGATACTAATCAACAATTTTTGTGTTGTAACTCTATACCAAATTTCATCAATCAAACACATACAAACAATCGGTAGACAGACACAAGGACATAAGGTTTTTTCCCGACTCGAGTATGTTTAAAACTTGGAGATTCATGAAAATATATCGAGATAAATATTTTTTTTTTAACGTTTACAATACTTTCTCTTTTATACTTCGTATACGAGATAGTTAAGATGATTGTACCTGTGTAATATACATCCAAACTTTCTTAATTGGCATAAAAAATAGCTCACAAGTATTCAAAATTGACTTTTCCACTGTTGGTTTAAAATTGTCCATTTTTGCTTTTGCAATATATTTCCCAAAGATAACTTTGGAAACAATCACCATTAAAAAAATTCATTCTATCTTAAGATTTAAAATTTATCTATTGAATGGTGTCAGCATGATGTGATGTGATGATTGCCAAGCAATATGTCTTTGCTTTTGACAAAATTTTTAAAAATTCCATTTTAATAATAACCGTAGATAATTAATCCTCTGACTGCATATTTCGAGATTCCCGCGGGTTGGAAGGTCATCTGTTTTCTGCTGCATCCTGCGATTTTCGCAAGCTAATAGGTTTACTTAGTAATTTTGAAACGTTGAATCATAATATATTCTAACAAAGTCCTGCATGTAAATAACAATTTGCTTGATTCAACGGTATTTGAACATGTTTTAAAACGTTGCATCTAAATAGTGATTTAAAACAATTATGCAGTCAGAGGGTTAAATGTATTTAATATTGCCAAAGGACATAAAGCAACACATGTTGTGCATGTTCAATGGTGGTTCAGTGGTGTACTTCAATTATCACGCAAATTTAGGTAACAATAACAACTTTAATAAACGACAGCTTAATTTCCAACCGAGATTAAATCTCGGTTCTTGCCAGTATTATGAGGGCTGACGTCTCCCTTCCATCCAGAACTTAGTCTGCCACAATTTCATTAACACTCCCGAGTTCACAAGTGGGGTTTCAGAGGCCATCTGGTTTTTATTACCAGGGACATTTTTTCCCGTCTTACATGTAAACAAACTCCCTTTTACTTTCTTGTGCTGCATAGCAGTGCACTCTATTTCACGCTTTTCAACAACGCATATGTGAATGTATGCGATGTCTTAAAATGCATATAATATTTTCCTTCAATGTAAGTGGCAACTCTCAGGCAATTAAATATAATTATTTAATTGCAAATAATATTTTCCTTGAACGAGAGAGGCAATGCTCGTGTTAAATAATCCGTGGATAATGCTCAAAATATGAAGGATTGTAAAGATCAGATGCTAAATTTTATCAATGTAGTTCAATGCATTTTTGCATTACCGCAATTCACATTAAATAATTCACATAAATTAATCAATTCACATACACCCGAACAGACTGGCATACTTTCAGATATAATTCCAAAAATGTTTTGGTGAAATATCGCAAGAATATTTAATTTTAATTGATTTATAACTTGGAAAATATGCGATTTAATTGATTAATTATAGTTATTAAAGTCACTCTCAATCGCAGTTCTCTAAAAAAAATATTTAAAAAACTCATAAAAACCTAGATATTTTTATTTCAGAAACATAGAATTTTGTTTACAGCTGTGTAGTTTACAAAACACCACATTCTGTTTAAGTTGCAGATAAAATACATCATTAATGCTTTGATAAATGATTATAATCTCAATACTGGGCAGAAATCAAGAACAAATCCATGTTCCTTGAAGACTTAATTGAGTGATTAAATTACGTTCATCAATATTAGGTTAATTAATCAGCCTTAGCTTTAATTTAATCTCTCTTATAAACTCAAAGCTGAATACCAAACTGCTAATTGTATATGTAATTATGACAATAATTATAATTCAAAGTACGTTTTAAATGCCATAGTTTAAGAAAGAACGTAAATTTGAAAAATGGTTGGAGATATTAATTTATTTTGTTTTACAATTAGTTGAAGAAATTCGACTGAAAAAAAGATATCTGTAAAGCAAAATTTATTCAAGTGGTATGTGGTTCTAAATTAATTATTCATAAATTAAGAGTTACTAATTAAATTAATTGTGGTTTAAAATGTATGGACTGTAAAGCGAATAAAATTAATCAATTTCAAGCAATTTTAACTTGATAATTGAAGCTGATTCTCCCGACTAGAGATAGGGAACGAGTGTCTGTCCACAATCTGACAAGTTAGTTATTCTTATAAAAACAAACCGCCCAAATCACATTTGGGTTACAATTAAAAGACAAATCGTTGTAGTTTAGTTTAGTTATATTAACTTCCCGTTTCGAAGCAACACGAGGGTTATTTTGGGATTTACTTCGTAATTTTGAATCGCTGTCAGATGACGATGACACACCTGAGCTGGCACCTCCTTTCCAAACTTCCGAACTACACAGCGGAAGGACGTTTGGCCACTATGTATGATTTAGCGTGCAACAGGCCCCATACACGGCGGATCTTCAGTGGAATCGGGTTTCGAACCTGGAACCCTGCTTACCTCTAGGCCACCGCGGCCTCATGATTCTTGCAATACAGGTGTCAACAAGTGAGTTTTAACTGCAAGGAGGTATCTAAAAGTTTCGAGACTAGCTCTATTGTCAAGAGACTACTTTATTCATGAACGTTGACACACTACTACCTTTAAAGTAGTCTCCTTCCACCGCAATAAAACATTTCCAGAGTTCTTGCCGCGTCTGGAATGTCAACTACTCGCAGCTTGTCAAGTACCTTCTGCTATTCTAGTATTCTCGTTGGATCTCGGCAGTGGATCTCTCGCCGTCATCCAGTGATATTCTTCCGCTCTTGAGGCACGTGTGTCGCTCAAAACATCTTACGCAACTCATGGCAGCATCGCCGTAAACTTGCTACATTATGTGTCACTGTGGCAAATTTGCCGAGTTTCTCTCAAAATTCCAATTTCGCTCTTTGTTTACGTTGGGATTGCAACAATGGTAACGCTCGTGGTTCCAAAAGCACCAACTGCACAAAATACGATGTTTCTTGGCACCAGGCCCGGCCTTAGCAAGTGCGGGGCCCATTTTGAAACAAATTTTGATAGCCCCGATTCCCAGCTAACTTGCATCAAAGCCGGTAGGTCATTAGCATTTAAAATAAATTTAATTTAAAAAAATTAATTTGCATTGATTAAAATTTAATTAATTAAATTAAGATTAATTTTAAATTTAATTATGTTATTTGTTATACATTAATAAATAATAATTAATTATATAATTAATTGTTAATTATTAATTATGTAATTAATTATTAGCTATTAATATATAATTAATTAGGGAGTCAAATGCAGCATAAAAATTGCATTAACTGACTACCAACGACCCTTTTTTATAACACTAGCAACTTCGATTACATTCTTTGTAGCACGCTAGCGCGGGGCTCTATTTGGAGTAATCGGTCCAATCGGCTTAAGGCCGGCCCTGCTTGACACACGCGAATGTCGGTGTATCCTGTGACTATGTGTGCGTCTTTGTGCTGCTATCTGTTGGCATGTGACAAAACTGGTCTCGAAACTTTTTGATACCACCTCGTGTTACAAATCAGATTAAAACATATGACAAATATTTCTACATGCTTCTTACAATTGGGATAGATCAGAATCAGATATCAGAATCGCCCAGAAAAAATCACCGCGCGTGTCATGCAACATATAACTAACTACACGTTGTCTCAAGCTGTTCTTGTGAACGCCAGATCCTGGTTTCTTCCTGCAAAATGCACAATGGATTTCGAAATTAGATTTACGCGGCACATTTCATGCGCAGGACGGGAGCATTAATTGACACCATTTTCTATTTCCATCTCGTTACAAGATGCTTTTAGGGGTACTGTTTGTTGAAAAATTAAAGGAGATTCGAATCCAGTCTGAAACATCGCATTCATTACCGCTTAATTTCTTTATAATGTTGTTTTCAGCTCCTGGACCTTTGACGATTTTGTTTTCAGCTTCATGGTTTTGATCAAACAAAAATATTTTCTACTTTTCAGTAAAATAACAAAAGAGTGTCTATAATTTTGTATTTTATTCTTTCTAGCATTTAATATAATTCGTAATTTATTATTATAAATGTTATATAATCTTGTAATCAGTTCTTTCTTAAATCCGCTACCAGATGACACCACTCAACTAAAATAAACATAATCAAAAACAATTGTTAAGCATATAATCGGGCTTTGAAAATATTAAAATATTGTATTGTGATCGGGAACACACAAGTGTGCAAAATTTCAGAGCTCTAGTGCATATTTTTCCTCAATTAATGAATATTTTCTTTATGTCATCGTGATGCGGGGATCCTTTTCTTTCACTGATTTAAAACCTTTACTTTTGTTTTCCTTAAGCACTTTTTTTTCTTTTCATTCGATCCAAACTCTGTTCCTCCTAGCAAAAATTAGATTTCGTTTGTCTGTTTCTTACATAAACATAAAAAACTTTATTTAAATTCAATAAGTCTGATGTGATGGTGAAAGATTCTCATTTAATCAGCGGAACACCGTAAAATTAACTCCTTTGCTCTCAAGAAGTGAGTGAAAAATCGATTAATGAATTCCATCTCTACGAATATGAAACAAGTCACGTTAAATAAAAGCATGTAAAAAGGATAAACATTCTGTTGCGAAAATGGAAGCATCCATAAGTTTAAGCGTGACGTTTTGGTTAAATAATTTAGAATCACTCCAAATTATTGATTTTGAATTGAAGAAGCTTAGAACATGACGATCAAACAAAATCATTTGATACATTTAGTTATTATTCTCAGACAAAATATCGTTTTTTAAAGTTCAGAACTCCATCTTTTTATTTAGAACAATAGTATAAATTTTTAATTAAATACTATATATACTTTATGTAGCAACATTAGAGAACATTTAATATAATTTCAGCAGCAAACTTAAAAGTTTGTATGAGTGAAAATGCAATGGTTTGGATAAATCTCTGGGACTTTTTACAGAAAAATAGAAAATGGCGGTTGTAAGCTGAGTTTTTACTAAAGAATTTAATGCTAAATTAAGAATTCGTCTTCTGCGAGAGCTTATATGTTCAAACAAAATGCATGGAGTTTTTATACTATTTCTTTAAGTCACCGAAATCATGTTTTCTCAACTTACACGGAAATGAAAGGTGAAGAACATTTTAAATCGTATATTTAATTAATTTTTTCACTCACTTCGTCCTATAAGAGAATTAAATTACCAAAAATTGAAGAACACCGACCTACAATCCAATCAGTGGCAACACCTTTAAGAATAATTCTTTACAGAAGCTTCCAAACCTGATCAAAGTTCACAGAACTCTTTTCCCTCGACTATTCTTAAGAATTCCTTCTTTATACGTTATTCTGTTTGATTTATTGGCAACGGCTACGAACAGAAGCCATAAAAGCACCAGATGAGGGCTCATCAAAAATATTTAAGGCCTTTTCCCTCCTTTTTCTTCCCATAATTCCTGGCTTCGATGGTCGGATCTGGTTTCCCGCGCTTGGTGCTTCGATTTCCCAGTAAATCCCTAAAGCAAGGCAAATCTTCCAGGGTATAAAAATTCTATCCCATTGTTCTTTTGGAAGAAAAGAAGTGAACCGTTCCATCAAAGTGCGAAAAGAGCCCGTTTCTTTATTAGCGTAATTGTTGCGATTACACACCAAGCTGGATAAATAAAATGCTTGAGATAGCTCGTTGAATAGAGTTCGTGTTCTTGGAAATTTTGAGGACGTTTCTTAAAGAAAAGAAGGTTCTGGAAAGTCCAGACTGGGTAGGATATATGTAGTAATTATACAGATGTCTGTAAACTTTGCTTGCAATTTAAAAGAACATAGTTGTAACTTTTGAAAATATTCGGTAAAAAAACATTCTTAAAAAGGGTTAGAAAGCAGGATGTCTCTAGTTTTTTTGGGAGTGCTTAGAATTTTGACTTGAAAATGACGCACTTTTCAGAATCTCTGAAAAGAAAGTATAGAACTTGTTTCTTTTTTTTTTATCCTCTTGGGTTTGGAATACTAGGCTGTAATTCTTGTACCGGGCTGTAATCTTTATTTGGACAGTAGTGGTAGATTTTACGTGGTGCAGCTAAGAAAACAACAAGATTAATTTTCTGATCTAGTTTAGCCATTCAACAACAGTGTTTCTAAAACTATGTAATTTCTTAATTAAAATTTCTGCAGGAAAAAAATAACTAAATACATTAAACTTTTTAGTGCATTTTACGAGTTCTTTCTACCACATTTACAAAGATAAATAATTTTAAATTGCACTCCAACTTTATCGTCATCCTATGTTGTACATACGTTATGTACATCATACCATAGGCCTATAAATAAGCAGGAGATGGCATGCGCTGAAACTCGTGAGGTTTTAACCGCAACCGCGGCGCCATATTGTTAGAACCAAAACAAATCAAAGCACGCCTTGTTTTGTCATAGAGCTATTGTGTTTTGTAGTTCTTAAAACTGTTTAATGGTGACTTTATTTCAGCAATTAAGCTATTATTTACAGATTAATTTAAGATAAAAGCGCTATGTAAGGGCTTCCTGTGTTGCATTCAACTGTACTAATAGGAAATCTAAGAAAATTCCCGGCGTAACTTTCACAGGTAAGATTTTGTTTTGTAAACTGACGATATTGTTTGTTCAATTTGAGTCTTTGCAAAATAGCGTATATTTAATGGCATTAACAGTTCATTTATCCTGAATTTTTGTTGTTTATTTTTAACAGCGGTCTTTTAAAATTAATGACGTGTATTTTCGTTCTTTCTTTAAATAAATACTGTATAACATGAAAGTTTTACTTTTAATTTGAGTTTTGTACTATATTTAAGGGTACAATGGACGTTCAAAACAAAATTTCTCAATTTTTAATCTATTGCTCTGAAATTTTAATAGAAATGTTGTAATATTATTCTTATATTGTCAAAACAATTTCAGCAAAATTAATTAATAGGTAACTTATGGATTTTTTTGAAAAAAAATATTAAAATGAATCTAAATGTTGTAAAACTTCAAAATGTTTCATGCGTATTAAAACAACACAAAAATCTAAGTTCCCAGGCTTTTTAAATAGTTCATGATATAATTCTATATAATATTTTGCAGGTTTAGCATTACTGAATTCACATTTTTTGCTTCAAATTTATCCTAAAATTTCATTGAGAAAATGCTATAAATAGACTTAAAATTTCTAGATAACATATAAACAAACTTGAAACAACTTATGTTTTATAAAATAATAATTTTTAACCCTATGGTTGATGTTTTCTATATAATATATACAAATATTAATGAATTGTTTTCAAAATATGGGTATAAAAGTTATTTCAAGATAATATCACTTTCGAAGCACCTATATATGCATTTCTTCTCACCAAGTGAGATATGAAAATTATAATAGAAAAAAATATTTATTCAAAAATTATTTTACAAATAACAATATTTTCTTTTTAAAAATACTTTTTTTATCATGTATGTGTCCATAGAGAAGTTTAATTCAAATAAAAAGTCAAAGCAGATAAAAAAAAAAAAAAACCCTGCTGCTTATGCAATTTCTTCAGATTTTGTTTTAGTCTGTATAAGATAAAAACACACTTGAAACAACTTATGTTTTATGAAATAATAATTATTTACCCTGTAGTTGATGTTTTCTACATAATATATACAAATATTAATGAATTGTTTTCAAAATATCGGTATAAAAGTTATGGACTATGTTTATTACCCGTGGGTTTATTCAAATTTCTTAATGTTGATTATCGCTATTCTTTTAGCACATAACAATATTTTTGCCTTCGAATATCCTAACTTTAAAAAAAAGCATGTGCATTTGATAATATTGTTTTGTTTGTAATGAAAATAATGCGAGGTTTTTAACTGATGTTCTTTGAATAATTTTTTAATTGCAAATCTGCCTCTTTAAATAACAGTAATATATTACTTTTAATGCCTTGATAAAATATAAAGGAACCTAAGTTCCCGAAAATTGCTGTGAAGTTCTTTTTTAATTCAGTTGTGAAATTGAGCTATCTTAAAACGTTATTTTTGGAGAGAAAAAGAACTCTATAAGTTATGAAACACAATTAATGTTGAAAAAATGAATAAAAAAAGTTGTTATATGTTAATAACAAAACATTTTCAATCGCGTTTTCGGAATTTTCCGTCATAAGAGAAAAGGTCCAAGAACAGCCTACTACTCCTTCCGCTTGAAGGCAGAGCGGCTCCGCGAAGTTTCTGGTTCTACCAAGATGGCCGCCGCTCCCCTGACAGTTACTTCAGTCGCGCCTATAGGGAAGGACAGGAATGTCCACTCCTTCTTATTCATACCTTTGTGCATCATACTGGTATAACGAACCTGGGATATAATGATCCCTATGTTATAACGAACTTTTCAAATGGTTCCAACCGAACTTCTATGCCACTAATATATTGTTACGAACATGGGAAGTCGCTTTCTAGCAATGTGAGACTTATGGTTGGGAAGAGAGTTCTACAGGGGTATGTATGGGAATTCCGGGGGAATGGAGCCATTGCACCCCGACTTAGGCGAGAAGGCGACCACTTTGGCGACGAAATGTGGGATTCAAAAGTACTGGAATTTTCTTGATATCTCTATTTGGGGCCGAGATCCGGATTTATCCAGATGATTCCATGTGACGTCACAGTCTGTCTGGGAAACTATAAACAGACCATGATCGGATCACAGTGTGAGTGTGTGTTGATCGACTGGGATCGCCTTTGGAGTGAGAACGTCTTTGGAATCTGTCTTTTGAGTTTGATCCGCTGTGCGAGCTATTAAGCTGTTAGACGTCGAGCGGTATTGAAAGTGCTGTTTTTCCTGCTACCTGTGCTTCGTGTTTTCCGGAGTATTCGTGAATAAAGCGTCTTTCTCCGTTAATCTGCTTGTTGAACTCTTTTTCATCGTAACAATATTTTCAAATGCTTGTAGCGATCGTCAACAGTTAGGAATTCGGATATAGTGAACAAAGATTTCCAAACTTCAAGTATAGTTTCAGCTCTTCAACGAAAAATCTCTACCTATAGTTGGTATATAATTAAGAGAAAATTTTTATAAATAATATAAAGACAGAGAGGCGAATCAAGCCTAAAGTCTTATCATGCTATGGTGTTTCGGACAAGAGGTTTGAATCTCCTTTATATCCTCTAATGCATTAATAAATGCCTCCGAGCTTGAAAGAGGAAGAATTGAAATGATAAGTACCAATCAAGCTGTGCCTCGTCACATACATAATTGAAAGAGACAGAGCTTTCAAAAATAATTTCATAAATTTTCTCCAATCGACCATCTGTTCAACATAATCTTTTTGCTCCAAACAGTGTAAAACTCAAACGTCTGTCACATAAAATGCAAACCTTGCACTTTTAACAAACACTCACTTGCACTTCGTTTAGATCCCGGTACCTCGCGTTCTCAAGCTAGATTTAAAACAAAGAGTTGGAGGCCTCGGGTATCGATCCCGGCCAAACTTGCACTTCCTGGTTCATCAAACATTTTTACATGGTTATGTTCAGGGCCGGATTAAGTCCTGTAGGGCAATGTAAGTTTCGGGGTCCATCACCCCAACTTCCAAAAGCAGATAATTTTTTATTGGTTTTAATTTAGTCTCTATATAAGCAGTTTTTGAGTAGCAAATATTATTACAAACTGAAATATCAAAAAGAAAAAAAAATGCGGGTCATCTTCAGAAAAATTTGTAAAACTTTTAAATAAAATGGTTAAAAAATTACAAAACCCTTTTATCACAATTTCTAATGCAAAGTTTGTCAGGACTGTTGACTTGTGACACATTGATCTGCTGACGAATTTGAGAACATGAAAAATATCCCAAGAATAACTTTCTGAAACTTAGATGATACTTGATTTTAATTTCAGTAAATCCGAGTACACAGCTCTTATAAATCAAATGAAAGCATTAAAAATAATTTTTAAAAAATAATAATCTCGGAGCCACCAAAATCTGCGGGGACCATAGGCAGTTGTCTACATTTTCTGTTTGGTAATCCGACCCTGATTATGTTTAAAGGTTGGATGCTATTTGTAAATTGCGACACGCGAAAAATCGACCTACATGATGCGACATGAATGACTTGACGCTACGACACACCCCTGACTCCAGAGATAAGAATCTCCGGTTTGTAGTTTGTATGGGTGAGCGTAGAGAATCTTTATTGATTCCACAAAAAAATTACATCGAGTTAACAAAATGTTACATTGATTTGGTTTGCATTATTGCTTATTCTGATAACAATAATTAGTTTACAGACGGAGCCTCCCTTACAGAGACGAGGCTAATATTGTTTGACATACAAGGTTATCTGAAAAAGGAACATATACAAACACAAAATCAAATTAAAATAATATGTTTTAATTACATAGAGAGAAGTTAAACATTTTAGAATGTTGAAACAAATATTGCTAATATACGACGCTGCTATAATGTAAAACTATTTTTGTTTAGTTTATACTGATTAAGGATTTACAAACCAGCGGGAGTGGTCTCCCCTAAACTTTCTCGTAAACTCCCCCCAGGGGGGTGGGTGGTGTCCCCCCCCCCCCCTCCGCGTGGATAAAAAAATTCGAACCTACTGTAACTCAGAATCCAATGACTATCAGAAGGTTTTTCATTGTACATTATAGTGATTTTAAAACATTTAGGTAAAGAATCAAATTCAAAGAGATGCGTGCGGATTAAAACGCATCTATCACACACTGCTAGGTTCTACTCTTGCCGGCTTAAGAGACGTAATCCTTCCGCGTGCACAAAAATTGCTACCAGTACGCATGCGTATGGAGAATCGGATTAAAGAAAATAATTATGCAATTTGCATAATTATTTTTTTAACCAATTGACGCAAAAATTGGGCACAAATCTACAATTAAGGTAAGACGGCCACATACCAAATTTCATTTATCTAATTAATTTTGCTAAGAAGCTATTGCGATTATACAGACAGACAGACAATCAACCCTTCGACGGATTTGGTCCAAAATTTGATACGGACCTACATTCATGATGATAAAACTGTGTACCAAATTTTATCTATCTAGATATTAAAGTTTTTGAGTTACAGTGTTCACATGAACGCGGACAGACAGACAGACTTCCCGTAGACGGATTTTGTGAAAATTTTATAGAAACCTACATATTATGTGTAAAGATCATATACCAAATTCCATCCCTGTATCTCTAATAGTTTTCGAGTTATCGTGTTCACAGACACACGGGCACACAGACACACATAATTCCAAAATTGTGTTTTTCAGACTCATGGAGGTCTAAAACGTAAAGATTTGTCAAAATCTCGAGATGGAATTTTTTGACGATTACAATTCTCTTTGTATACTTCGTAAACGAGAAAGTAAAAAAGTGTTAATCACTGTTAGATTCGTAGAGTAAATTATGATTTTACAAACACGGATAGAAGTTAAATTTTTTTATGTCATTTGAATAAATTTAATTACTTTGGTACTGATATTTAATTTTAAAAGATTAAATACTTCAAACATTTTTGAAACTGTTAAATACTTTAAAATTTTTAGAAACTGTTAAACACATTGAAGTATTAGAATCACTTTAGTGATGAAAAAGTATAAGCCTTTTTGTTACACTTAATATTTATTTGTTTTAGAATGGGGCCACCAAGAACCTTTGAGAATTCAATTAAAATAAAAAAAAGAATGCATAAATGGGACAATGTATAATAAGAAAGAATTCTAAGGTTATCAAATAGATACTAGTGTTCAAACTTATAAAGTGGAAATATTCAATAAAAGTAAAATAAATGAGTTAGATATAAATACAAAAATAACAAAAATCGTTCAAACGCTCTACAGGGCAGACCGTTGGACCTAAAATTAACAAATTTGGCCCGTAATTACTTCTTGGGTAGCAGATGCTCACTAAGAAAGGATTTTTCAAATATATGATTGCTGCAAAGATGTAATGTCGCTTTCCTGCCTCACTAGTTTATGTTTGGGAAGAGACATTTACAGGGGTGAGTATGGGATGACCGGGCCTGGACCCCTGACCTTGAAGACGAACTTGGCGACCATTTTGGTGATTCCAGAAAATGCGACCCTTTTCTCGATATCTCAATTAGGAAAGAAAATACGCTTGAATGCACTAGAAAACTCCATGTGACGTCACTGCCTGTAGGCTAGAGTATATAAAGGCCGAGCTTGGATCAGAGAGTGCGTGTTGATCGTCTGGAACGACGTTGGTGTCTCGTATGCAGTGCGAGCTAGAAAGCTGGTGAGCTGAGCGCTATTGAAAGTGCAGTTATTGTCGTTACTAGTTATTTGCTGACTGTTTGTGTTGCTAAATCTCAAAGTGCTGAACTGTTATTACCTGTGAATTGTTGTCTGTTTACGTTGCTAATTTGTGCAAGATCTATTGCTTCCTGTTACCTGTGCTACCTGCTTTCCGGCATATTTGTGAATAAACCTTAATTCTCCATTATCCTGCGTATTGGACTGTTTACACCATACACCCACAGAACGATTTTTGTAACATTATTATAATTTTAATTAAATATTAACGTTTTTTCTAAATAACTTCGGAGCATATTATTGCACAAAAATTATTTTTACGCACTTTAACATTTTTTTTAAAAAAAGACCTTTTAGTGATATCAATTTTACTTTCGTATAAATTTCTCTAATTTTCGTAAGTCTTTAAAATATTTTGAAGTATATTTTGCAGCAATAGATACTATTTAATTTTATTTTAGTTTTTTAGTTTTAGGTATGTTAACGTCCTTTTTGAAGCAACACGAGGGCTATTTTGGGACAGACCTCGTAATTTTGAACCACTGTCAGATGACGAGGACGACACCTGAGTTGGCACTCCCTCTCCAAACTTTCACGCCACACCAACGAGAGGACGTTTGGCCACATCGTATGATTTAGCGTGCAGCAGGCCCCATACACGGCGGATCTTCGATGGAATCGGTTTTCGAACCTGAAACCCTCAGGCCACAAAGCCGAAACCTTCCCACTAGGCCACCGCGGCCTCTATTTAATTTTATATATAGTTATTTATCCACACGCTCGATGCGTTGATATTAAATACATTTGTTGCTATATAATTAAGAATTAATTTTTAAAAATAATAGAAAGACAGAGAAACGAATCAAGAATAAAACATTATCATGCTACAATGTTTCGGTGTAGATGTTTGAATCTCCTTTAAATCTTTATATCCCTTAATTTCTACTTAGAAGCGAATGTGTGTTGCCTATGCGCTGCGCAAATTAAACAAAATCAGTATTCCCAGTGATCAAGCTGGTCGCCGAAGGTGGCTAGTGTATTAATAAACTCCTCTAGGCTTGAAAGAGGAAGAATAGAAATGATAAGTACCAATCCAGTTGTGCCCGTCACATCCATAACTGAAAGAGACAGAGCATTAAAAAATAATTTCATAACATTTCCCCAATCGACCATCTGTTCAACATAATCTTCTTGTTTCAAACAGTGTGAAAACCAGACGTCTGTCACCTAAGACACAAACCTCGCACTTTTAACAAGCACTTCCTGGTCCATCAAACATCCTTTTCTGCCAAAGAACATCTTCAATATAATGAAAAAAGGAGGTGGGACCCTCTTTAAACTCTATAATAAAACCTGGGGCCTCAACCGGGGACGTCGAAACAACCGTAAACCCGTCAAAATCAACTGCTAAAACGAACAGGAACATGTCACTTCTGGTTCGAATCAGATAATTGTAAACGTTTTATTTCCCCATTTAATGACACATGTCTACATAAAGGTCTTTTGTCCGAGTTAAATTTCGCCATCCTCACGTTTTTGTTACGAGGATTCATTGGGTTCAACATCTCTTCTTTGGCTTGAAAATCCGTTGCAGACACTACAATTAAAAGAATAATGGCGTACCGTGAGGAACGTGAAAGAGGATTCAGAGCTTCTTAAGAACAAAAGTTACCATTCAGAGCTTGGGTTGTTTACGTGATGTTGGGAATTTAGTTGAAGATCTAGAAAATCACCCTTGAAATGAAAGTTTTGGGATCGTCAGTCAGAACTTGTTAAAGGACTTTTATGCGGCTTTTTGCCTTATTTTTGAAACTCTTAAGTCTAGTTTACAAGAGTTCATCACCCTTTTTTACTCACATGATCAACGCTGGTTATTTAAAACTCTGGAATGGTTACGTTCCTTCGTAGACTTCGAAATTTGAATAGGAGGAGTCAGTTAGACTCAACGTGACCAAAGTAAATCTTTCACACAAACTGATAAATTTTTATCAGGGAAGATCTACAATATGAAAATAAAAGCGTTTTTATAAAACACGCGTTTATCGTGTACTAAAAAGTCGAAAATAATTTTTTTTTTATTATCAAAACGCTGGAGGTGAAAACAAAAATCACAAGGCGCAAATAGATACGCTCTAAGTTATGCGTAGTTGCAATCACATTCATAATTTATTTTAATTTTTGCTTTTAATGAATAATTAGAAATTTTCTGTTTTATGACATTCATTATGATTTAATTTCTTTCTCTTTTGCTTTCAGCGCCTAATGTTTTCACCATTTTAGTTTCCATCTCCATACTTTTTATAAAAAAATTATTTTTCTCTTTTTATTACACTTGTAACAGATGTATTTATGTGGGATTTGTGTCCGTCACCAACAGATGGCGCAACGACTCTCATACTGTAACGGCATGACGTCACTGAGGACAGAGTGAGATCTGATGAAGCTCTCGCGTAGGAAAATTCAACTGTTTTAGCTTTTTAAGGGGAAGTTAGTGAATGTCCAGCGACTGACCGCTCATAGGTGGTCAAGCGAAAGGATTACCTGTGTACAGTGGATAGCACTGTGAACTCTCCGACACGGGATACCATTTTATGTTCTCACAGCTAAACAATCATTGTACAGCATCATCATTTCTTTTCATGTCAATATTGTTCTAATAAACAGGTTCGTAACTTCATGTAGTGTGATTGGTATCGTTTCAAAACCACCACACTCATATTTATCCGGTAGATGGCGCTGCCTCCCTCCCTCTAGAAGATGACTCTTTGAAAGTCTGTGAGGACATGAGAAGAGATCCGGTGTTGTTGAGCCGGAAAAATGTATTCTCTTCTTTTCATTTTGTAAAGTGTAAATATTCTGTAAATAATCATTTAGTGTTCATTAAATAATTACTTATCATTTCAAGGAGCCCTCTTCATTTCGTCCTCAAATATTTTCTGTGGTTTAAATAATGGCTCGCTCAGTAAACCTTAATAACGCAGCAGAGCCGTTATACACTGATAAAACCGTATGCTTTAAAAAGTCTTTTATATCTATTATTTCCTAATTTTTAGTCTTTAATATGTTTCATAATTCAATTTTATAATAAGGAATTTATAATTAATTATTTTTATTATTAAGGAATCTTGTAATCAATTTTTTATCGAAAAATTCGATTAATTATTTAAATTAAAATCATGTCAAAATTAAAATTTAAATCATTAAAAAACATGTGGTTTTAGAGGTTGGGGAAGAGAAAGGTGGAGCAGTAAATTTGTATTGTCCCAACAAAGCTTAATTCGGTCTTAGGTAGATTAATTTAAGTACTGGATTTAAATTAGTGCTTCTTAGATTGCGGCAACGGACATTTGTTTCTAATTTAATAGACAGATTTTTACTTTTATTCAACTTTGCTGTTACCTATAATTCAACTTATTTATTTTTCATTATTATTAAGAGACATTTTAATTCATTATTGTTAAGAATTATTCTAACGCCTCGTAAAAATTATTTAATTTTTATTTAATGTCGTTATAGTAGGATTTGTCTTTTCTGTAGAAGTATCCAAAGAAGTTGACGGGAGAACATTCTTAGCTTCATATAATAAGGGGTTTCGTTCAAGGAGCTAATACGTCTTCAAAAAGTTTTATCATAATCCTTTCACTTTTCCATATATTTATATGCACACAGTAAATATTTTCCGCATTTCTGCAAAAAATTATCGTACTTTCACATTCACCGAAAAGTTTTCAAGAAGAATTTCATTATTGTTATTTTCTTTACAAACTTGAAACTGCCTAGAAAAATGACAGTTAAGTACGTATAAAAACTGCAGACATGCAACGAGAATTTTTCATGACAGCTCCAGACAACAGACACAAACCAGACCGAGAAAGTTTAGAGAGGAATATTTACACAACGTTTGCGAAATCTGTTTCATATGTAACTTGCTCTCGACATACAAGAACAAGTCGGCTGTTTTTATATTCTTATCTCTCTCTTCGCAAAGAACGAGCCCCCACAAGAGAGGAAAGTAAAAACCTTTATCAGAACACACTCAAGTTTTCGGAAAATCTCCTTTGGCAAAAGTTTAGTTTTGAGAAGAATGCACTCCTTTTGTTCGCCGACTTTTCCCGCCCTCTGAGGATAAAGAACGGTCTGTGCGAAACCGTTGCCATTGCAGAGAAGAGAATGAAGTATCGTTTGCAATCCAGATCGAAACTACAAAAACAGGCTTTGTTACTTCTTGAGCTGTAAGAACTGTCCCAGTATAAAAGTTCATATGAAGGGTTTCATTTCTTGTTTCGGTTTTATAGCGAGAAGAATAATATATAATAAGAATAAAAGCTCGATTCTTTTGCAGCTTGCATAACTTTGGGTTTGTTTTTATTTACTAGCGCATGCGTCATACCGCGACAAAAAATAGTCGTGAGAACTCTTACAAGTGTGTATCAAGAAGGTAAAAAAAAGGAAGGTAAAATAATAAATGTTTTTCTTCTTTAATCTTCATAATCAGGGTCGGATTACCAAATAGGCAAAGTACATAACTGCCTCAGGGACCCGCAACTTTGGAGAACCCAAAGCCTCGAGATTTTTTTGAGCCATTTTTAGGATAATTTTGTGTTTTTATTTGATTTTTCAGGACCGTATACTCGAACTTAGCAAATAAAAATAAAGCATCGTTTAAATTGCAAATTTTTTTCATGTTTTCAAATTTGCTTGCAAATCGGTGTGGTAACACTATGTTTTACAGCTGGCTGACTGACCAAGAAAATACATAGGAAATGGAACAAGAGAAATGTATTAAATGTATTCCGTCTGAATGTATCTATTCAAGAGATACATTTAGACAGAAGCTGGTATACCGAAAATTTAATTTCTCCTAAAGTCATTGCCACTTGACGTAATTAGTTATTAAAACATTTACAACCATTTTTTCAAACATTTTTTGTTCTCATAGCCAATATCGGGCCAATCTAGCATACAAAGTTAAAACTATTATAAATTGTACACCAAATTTGCTGATACCCTGTATTATTCTGGTTTTATTTTGTCTCAAAAGAAGACTTAATGTATTTTGAATAGGTTTGTATCTCTGTTTAGCTTTGCATGAGACTTAAATTGATTTTAACAGCATGAATTATCCAAAATAGACATCACGTCTTCGAACAGAACGGGCTCCGTAATGGCACTTTTCCCCCGCCATAAGTTTAGTTAAACTTCCTCTTTTCCAAAATTACAATGTTCGTCCCAAAATAGACTTCGCATGGCTTCAGAACAGGATGTTAATCTAACTAAACTAAACAGGAACTCATTAAAGTGCAACGAATCATCGACTTTGCAGTTAGGTCGATGCTATAAAATCTCCCAGGTTCAGAACTGATTCTTCCTTTACTTTCCAGAGAAAAATCAATAAAACTTGCACCTGTCTTGCCTCTGGGTGTTGGTCCAAGCCACCTTGGGGACAACAATGGCAGGTCTGGTAAGGTCAACCAGGATGACTTTGTGTGGTCGGGGTTGGTGTCATCTACCAAAGAAAATTCCCACTGTTGTAATTATGATACACTTTGATGTAGATATATGGTATGCTAAAAGGTGTGGTTCAAGGCTCATATGTACACTTTGATGTGGATATACGGTATGCTAAAAGGTGTGGTTCAAGGCTCATACGTACACTTTGATGTGGATATATGGTATGCTAAAAGGTGTGGTTCAAGGTTCATATGCATAAATTTTTTAAATTATGTTAAAATAATATTTGTTGGATTGTCTCTTTACTGAATGTGCATTATTTTTAAACAATTTCATTTAACTTGACTTGTTCCTTATTTTTAAAGATAGGATGATTTTGTAATTGATTTTTCACTCATTTCCTGATGTGATCGCGATTTGAAACTTTGTGCTCTTGTGTATTCTCGATGAAAATATACTATTTTAGCATTTTCAAAACTTGGTCATTAGTTGTTCATTAATTAATTAAATTTTCCTTCCGTACCATCGACACCACCGGATAGTGAGTTTGAGAAACAATTGATCTCAAGATTTAGAACTGAAAATAATTAAAACAAATACATTCTGCTGCTTAGGTTGTTTATGAAAACTGTTTTTAATTAAATTTATTTTAATGTACTTAAAGGTGTGAAGTCATTTTTGCGTGAGTTTTAAATGAATTCTGCAGACCAAATTGACTTTTTTTAACGACTTATTTTTCCTTTATTTTATATTTCGTCGCTTAACCGCTTAACTTACCAGCCCGAGAATACTCGTGCATCGAATTATCGAAATTTTAGTCTTATAAACTAAAATTGAATCATTAATTAGCTTTATAATTTGACACAAAAAATATGTAGGATCCATAAACATCTTAAGTATCCTATGCCTTCTTAGATGAATGAAAACGACAGCCCCTTTCCAAAACAGGAGGGGTCATCTTATTAGATAGCAAAGAAAACTATTCAGTTAAGTGGTTAACAAGCAACGCCACCTATTTCAATTTTTTGAAATTTCAAAGAGGAAAAAAAAAAAAAACCTTCAATTTTTTTCGCAACCAATAACAAATATTTCTAAATTTTTTTAGTATCTGTTGTAAATATGAGACTGCATATACATGCCAGATGTGAAAAAAATTAAGAAATATTTGTTAATGATTGCGAAAAATTGAGTACTTTCTTCCTCTTTGAAATTTCAAAAAATTGAGATAGGTGGTGTTGCTTGTTAAGCGATGATCATTTCTTTACACAGTGTAACTTGGCTATTTCGAAGCTAACGAGACCAAGAAATAAATTATATTTACCCAAAAATTTGGATTATGAAAAATTGCGTCTAAAAATGAGTACAGGAAGAGAAAGTGACAATTTTTAAACTGAAATTAGCAGTAAACGTTGATTTTTCATATATATTAAGGTTTTAATACATTGAACTCAGGGGACGGTCTGAAACGCGGAGATTTATCGAAATTTCAAGCAATCTCGAAATATTTGGCGATTACAACATTTTCAATTTTATAATTCGTATGCGAGAAAATAAAAACTGATTAAACATACTTTAGGTGGAAAAGAATAAAAGCCTTTCCTTTACATTTTTGCAATACGTTTTACGATCGAATTTATTTGTGTATGGTTTGGTTTGTTTGTGGTTTATCGGTGCAAGAGCCATTCTGCGACCATACTGCGCCAGACATAGTAAAATTTACATTGTCTAAATAAAATTTAGTCTAAAAGTTGAAATCTACTATAAAATTATGGGGAATCATCATCATCAAGTGAAATCATTTAAATTAAAATTTCACTTGAACTGTCATAACTAGATCATTTTCACGTTTTTCACCTTTTACCATGATTTTATAATAGGTTTCTCTATATTTGTATATAAAAAACATCCATGCAGAGCCTGATTAAGCCTTGTAGGGGACCTTAGGCAACGCACTTTTTGGGGGCCCCTTTCTCTTACCAACTCCCGAAGCCAGATATTTTTATTGATTTTAATTTATTATCTATATAAGCAATTTTTAAGCAGTTAATATTAAGACAAGCTGAAAGAAGAAAGCATTTAGTTGAGGGTCACCTACGAGAGAGTTTGTTTCAGTATCTTGCATACAAAAAATGGAATTTCAGCATAATTAAAAAAATGGAAAATAATGTCAAAACTTTTTAAAGAGAATTCTAAATACCCCAAAACCAGGTTTTCCAGGAATGATGACTTGTGAGCCAATTTCAAAAAAAAAAAAAAATGCACACAGATTTGCAAGCCAATTTGAAAATATGAAAAAAAAATCCAAAAATAATGCTTTGAAATTTAAGCGTTCCTTAATTTCTTATGAATAAGTTCGAATACATGGTCCTTATAAATCAAATGAAAGTACAAAATTAGATTTCCCTGAAAATACCGAAACATAGAGGCCCCAGGGCCCCCAAACTTCCCTGGCCCCTAGGGAGTGGCCTATTTGATAATCCGCTCCTACACCTTTGCATGATCCTAAACCATACAGGCGTCTACACCAAAGGGTATTAGAAAATCACGTGCTATCCCAGAAATTTAATATTTTTCTGGAACGCCGCATTGTAACACCTCATCCTTTATTGCCAAGACACCACGCACCGCAGAATTCGTCGAACAGAAAAGTTGACAGTTTAACAACCTCGATGATAGACTGTTCTATTTTCACGAGTGCATATTGTGGAAAAACAAAATGATAAGAAAACTCTCGAATTCTTTTGTGAAAAGTAGCACTTTTTCTTTGTTTCTCCAACAAAGCATTCGAATTCCTAGGAAAAAAAGCAAAGAAAAACGAATAGAAACGAACCCTGATCTCTCAAATTTGAATACCTCATTGCAAACAACGATCTCAGTGACCTTTCGGGCGAACAGTGCCATACTTTTCTTCAGCTGTTTTCAGGTGCATGACCGTTTCGTAAATTTCCATCGACGAATTGAAGCGCTGCTGGTGAATAGCCTCCCCATTCCTGTACTTAACCCCGAACGCAGAGGTTTCCATTCCTGAAATGGGAAGCATTATTTTCGTAAATCATAGAGGCCAGGAAAGCTTCAAGAGAAGGCAATTCTACTGAAATCTGTGGGCTGGGTCGCACAATAGAAAAGTACACACTTATTCTGTAATATGAGATTAGCTGTTCCTTGTCTGGCTTGTCTATCATTTAATCATGGAGTTCTCAAAAGCTCGCGGCTTGTTGGATCTCCGATAATCTTATTTTTCTTGTATTCAGAAGAATTGGAGGTTTGGTTTCTTTGAATTGGCAACAATGTTTCCATTTGATATTGAAATTATGATATATTTTGATACCTTACGAGTGGAAGTAAGCTCAATGTTTATCCATTTTAAAACAATTGAATCCGTTTGCAAAAAGGTAATGGACAATGGAGTTATATCATTGGCACAACTGTTAGCAATTTACTTTCTTGTGATATATACTGTGGAATTTGGCTATTTCGAATGTTTTTAATTCGAATTCGTCAATAAATCGATTTTTTTTCTCTGGTCGCTTGAATTTCCTATTAGCAATTTGCTGAAATACTGTTTATAATTCGAATTTGTTTTGGTTAATAGAAGTAAAAATTAAAATTTGTAAAAAAAAATGTGTTTTCGTTATTTAAATGCGTCAGTACCTTGTATTCTCAGTGGTCGTATATGAATGATTTTTAAGGCCCTTAATGCACTCGGGGCCTTTTTTCAAACATAATTTGATAAAAATTAATTCAATTTTAATTTCATAAAAAAAAAATCTCAATAAAAAATACTTTCGGATAGTTGGAATTCTACTGTACATTAATTTTTGTGCAAGTTTTCATGATTATAATTCAAAATAATTTTTTTAAAAATGTGAAAATCGGAGAAAAATAACAAACCAATCAAACTGGAATCAGGAAATGGATAAATTTTTATATTTTAAATTGGCATAATTTTGTAAATTTTTCTAAAATAAAACTTTCCAAAATTATGGCCAAGGAACATCAAACTGCCGATATTAAAGCAAAGAAGCGGCAAACGGTCAGTGAAAAATGCAACTTAATATACTTCTTAGAAGACTTTTATGGACTCCGTTCGAGGACGTTTGGCTGCCTAACACGTAGGAAGAATCTCTTTTGTCCTCGTGTGAATTCTGATATGGAATTATATGGGAAAGTCGAGGCAAGAACACTCCCGAGTTTTCCCTTCAAAACACGCTTTGATCTTCGAAAATTTTGATGTTCTGTCTTATCGTTATAGAGTCAACGGTTGTGCCGACACTCACCGCGCCCAAGTTCTAATTTAGAGATTTCCTAGAATACATATCTTTCCGTTCTCAGACTGATTAAAGGACAACTTTACAGTCAAAAAGTTCTTAACGAAGACAAGAGGTCGTCAAACTTATCATGTTAAGCAAGCGAGGAACTGTTTTGATGCTGAATTTAGTTTAATTTATTTACGTCCAGTTTTAAAACAACACGAGGGCTATTTTGGGACGGACCCTCGTAATTTCATGAGATTGTCGGTGTCAACGTAGATTAAGTATTAGTAGCTGCTATCATTATGTGCTGAAAGTTTTGATGTTAGCTTTCACACCACGCAGCTGTCAGCTAATTTCGGGGAAGCACATAATAATTGAATAATATAATTGAATTTACATAAATTTTAAATCATAGAATCGTCGCTTAACAAGCAGATCCACTTATCTCAATTATCTAGGTTTTACAAAAGGAAGAAAAGAAAAAACTGATTTTTTTTAAAAACTAGTAACAAATACGGCGGATTTTTTTTTTTTCCTTTCACATTTTGTATGTTTATGAGACGGAAATGCAATTTACTTTATGTAGTTCCGCTATGTGAGAAAATTTTACGTACACACCTCCACACAATAATTTAGACTAGGGAACATTTAATTTAAACTTTTGCAGAAGCCAAATTTTTTTTATTTGGTGTATAGTTAGATATGATCGTGAATATTCGCTCTAAAAAATGGTGAAATTAATAACAAAAAATAATTGATGAAGGAGAATGGAGAAAAACAAAAGTTTTTATGAGGGGGGAAGAAAAGAAAAGTTAATGCGAATTATCATTGTACGATGCCTGAAAGCTTGAACTAAGAGATGGGTTTAAAAAAACAATTTGCAGGAAAAAAAGGGGGGTAGTTATTGATGGAGTTCGCAGAAAAACGCACGCAGCTCATCGTAGCTATCTACGGTCAAAAGTTCAATTTTGAAAAATTTAAGCACCCATATTGGTTGATGTGAAAAAAAATATCCACCATATTCGTTATTGGTGGCAAAATTTCATTATTTTTTTTCCTTCGAAATTTTGGAAAGTTGAAATAGCTGGTTTTTGAATGTTAAAAGAAGAAGTAATAGCATATTTTGCTCATTCTTTTAAAAATTTGTTTCTTACCTTGCTTGGGTTGACTAACAGTGTCTTAACAAATAATTTTTTAAAAAATTCAAAGAACCATAAATTAAAGCAAAGCTTTCTGAAATAAAAATGATTTCACTAATCTATAAATTAATTGTTATAAGAGAAAGAACAATCGGAATCTAATTATATTATGCGACATAAACGTATTCCATACAAATATGTAACAGACACATATTATGTTTATTTATAATATCATTAAACTATTGAGCTACAATATTCATATCTTGCTTGAATGCAACCTTATAATGAATCACGTAACTCTTTCGTTTCCCTTATTAGCAAGCTTGAGTATCTATGTTGCGAAAACATAAGTACTTTAGGTCATTCCCGTTGCTTATCTTCCATTTCCTTACAGCAAATTGTTTGTTGATTGATTAATTTCATGATTAATAAAGATTTCTACAGTAAAGAACTCAACAATCTTGATGTTGATGAAGAAACGAGTTTTGTAAACAAACTTTCTGACGTATTTAAGATAGTCGCCAAAAGGGTAAGTGCGTGTTTTTCTTTCGTTTTAAGGTTTTGAAGTGTTGGTTTCAAATGTTAAGATAAGGTTTACGAGTCTCCACGTGTTACTTTTTCCTATATGAAATATACAAAGAGAAAGTATTGTAACCCTTAACTACGGTCCAGTGTTGTAGTGGCAAATTTTTCAGTGGGGAACGCTAAAAATTCCAACATTTTATGTACACATTTTTTTTTTTTTTTTTTAAAATAACATGTGTTATAGAAACTTTTGATTCTAACTGCATTTGGTTTAAAATTCTCCAAATTATAACCACTTTAAAGTAAGGTTTTTCCATTTAATTTAAATTCATAACATAATTTAATGCTAAATAAAAAACAGTTATTACAAAATACAAACACCATACATATGAATTAATTTTTATTCCATTTAAACTTTAAAGATATATTTGCAAAAATTCAAGAAAATTGTTTTCATTCACGACGTCATCAATGTTTTCAGTCAAATATGCCTGCAGCACTGAGCAGCAGCAAGAAATGACACTGCACACAGAACTTTTACTTTTTAACCAACTTTAAAAGAACAAAAAAAAAAAAATTACAGTACATGAAAATTCTACAATTAATAAAAAACTGCAAAAGTGACGAAAAAAATGGGATTTTATCGAAAAACCAGAGGGGGTACGCCGTTCCCCCGCGTACCCCTTCCACTACATCCCTGAGTAAAGCACCGTTTATACGTTTCTCATTTATACGCCAGTTACGTTTATACGTCGTTTCATCACAATCTCGATTCATTCGTAACCAATGTAGTGATCAAGTTCTTCGTTTATTCGACGTAAAGCTTCGGTTATAAGTCGTTTTCCGCCGTTCTAAAATGTGAAAATTTCCTCCTTTCTAATATGTGAACGATTTTAAAGATGTCATGCCTTCGAAATTATTCACAGTTGATATATTAATAGAAGACAAATTGTCCTGTTCTAATTTAAGCTTTGGCGAAGAATCTATTCCACCTTTCTTTAAAGACGCAATGGACTCCATTGAAAAACTTCGAACTTTTTTCTTTTGTCGAAAGAATAGTACAAAAACATTCAATGAACGTAATTCGATTCATATTGATATACTTAATACTCACAGACAATCAGCAAATCAGACGACGGTTTAAGATTTTTTGAAGATAAACGCCTTTCTTATACACATATAAATCGCGGCGTATAAGAAATGTATAATTAGTACTCAAAATATGCAATAAAAGTATGAGTTTTCTCACGTTTATGATAAAGGTTTAATATTAAAATTTAATTATTAATTTCCGTACCATGTAGTATTATACTAGTACTATCCTAAAAAACTTTAAAATTATTAATTTTAAATGAATTTGCATTAAATTTCAAATAATCAAAGTTGTTTAGTAAAATTTCGATTATACGTCTTTTCATTTATACGTCAGTCCCTTGAAAGACGTATAAACGACACTTTACTGTATTTGACCTCGAGATTTTGATGAATCTCCACGTTTTAGACCTCTCTTTGTCCGAAAAACCAATTTTTAGAATTAACGACTATCTGTCTGATAACTGAACCGACGAGCTAGAAGGGTGAAATTTGGTAGGTGATCGTTGCATGAAAATTGCAGATTTCTATCAAATGCTGGAAAAAATTCGTCTGAAGGATGTAAGTCTGGTTGCCCATCCGTATGTATGTGATCACGATAACTCAAACCCTCAACGAGATAAATTAATTAAATTTGGTATGTACGAGGATGAATACAAGAAAACGTTTTCAGAGGTAATAAAAATTATTTATTAACATTCGATAGAAAATACAAAATGGAATTAAGAGGCATACTTGCCGATCTCTTCTCCACACAATCACCAAATCTATTTAGGCATTTATCTGAAACAGTGGCGAATCCAGGATTCGGTTGTGGAGGGGGCTGAGGTCATAAAAATTTTGTATCGTAGTGAGGTATGTCAAACCTCACGGCTTATGTAAACCAAAACACTTTAACTTTACAGACTTTCCTCACCCGACAGTAAGAATCATGAAGAACACTACAATACTTTCGATGATTTAATAAAAAATACAATGAAATAACTAGCCAAAAAATGTTTTCGACCGCGTAAGCGCTACATGTACAAGTGGAATGACTAGAAAAGTAGGAGAATGTTCGAGCCTGTTAAGCCAGAAAGCAATGTTGTCACGATTTTATTATTATTTTTAAATGAAAATTAAGAACAAACAGTTGTAGTGATTTTAAATAAAATTAAGAATTTTGGTTTAGCTGGGGGGGGGGGCGGCAGCTCTATAGACCCCCCGGATTCGCAACTGATTTGAACGCAGGACCAACCCAGTTTAACCCGGCTTGACAGAAATTACGTCCTGTCTATTGAGCCAGTTCTCGGCAACTATTTTCATATCACTCCCTGACGAGAACCTTGTTCCAGATAAGTGTTCCTTCAATTTAGGAAAAAGGAAATAATCATTGAGACATCCGGAAGTTATTCGACGAAAACGCCCTGGCATGTTGAGCGATGGTGTCATCCTCCTCCATGACAATACCCTACTGCTCGCAAAACTCAAGAATTGCTGCGAAAGTTAAAGTGGGAAGTCGGGAGCCACCCCCCTACAGCCCAGATTCGGCACCCAATCTGAGTTCCAAACACTTATCTAGAACAAGGTTCCCTTTAAACAGTGATGTGAAAACAGCTGCCGAGAACTGGCTCAATGGGCAGGGCGTGATTTCTGCCAAGCCGGTTTAAACAAGTTGGTCCTGCGTTCAGACAAATGCTTAAATAAATTTGGTGATTGTGTGAAAAAGAGATCGGTAAGTATGCCTCTTAATTCCAATTTGCATTTTCTGTTTAGTGATAATAAATATTTTTTTAATACCTCTGTAAACTTTTTTGGATCCACCCTCGTAGATTTATCCAAAGCATTTTAGACGTGTATCAAATTTTGGATCAAATCGATCAGAGGTTTGATTGTCTGTCGGTATGTCTATTCCTGTGGGTGTGAAAGGCACAAGTTAGACGGAGAAATTTTAATATTTGGTCTTAATACCAAAACTGCACACCTGTAATATTTTTTGAACCCAATCGGACAAGGGAAAGAGATCCAAAATGCGTACTCGATTCTCTTCACTCTACGACAAAGCTATGAACAAAACGTGCCATCAGATGCGGCCCGGGAAAAGAAGGCAATTTCCCGTGACGCCAATGCGGGAACATGAAGAAAAAAAAACATTTTAATAGACTTTAAAGTCGTATATTTTTAAAATTTGTTGAATATATTATTTTAGATTCAAGAAGACCACTATATAATCTTAAATATAGCAGAAGTTTAAAAATTATAATAATAATATTATTAAGTCATACTTGCAGGTAAAACATGCATATTTTTTAGGAAAAGTTTGTTTGACAGTTAGAATGCAGACATTATAGAATTTTAAAAAATACGTCGGTTGAGGGGAGGGGGGGGGGGGCCATATTGTTGCCTTGCCTGGTTGGTAAATTTACTTAGGGCCGCTTCTGCGAGCCATATTTTTCTTGTTTTGATGTCATCTATAGAAATTATATCATACGAAATTCGTTGGTTATGTTTTTCGATCTATATTGTGCAGATTATTTAAAATTAAAACACATACGCGTGATTTTATACAGTGAAACCTCGCATAACGAGCAGAATAAATTGTAAAGAAAATGACTCATTTAATGAGCGACGTTTCACATAACGAGTGAGGAGGAGAGGGGAATTCCCGGATTTTGCGCCTGCTACTGTCACATCCACGGAGCTTTTATTTTGCTTTAATTCTTATCAAACTAGGTGTCTATTATTTGAGCGTGCATTTTTAACTGTAACCTGTTTTAACTGTTAATCGAATGAGATATTTTGTTTTGATTTCGTTTTTCTAGTAATAAACGTTTTGAACGGAACGAATGATTTTAGTTATTTTCATTTTTGATTCCAGTAATACTTGCCATGTTTTAAAAACTATTTTTCTGCCATGTGTTTACAGTTGTTGGTAGGCTACGTAACAAATGCCGTGACGTATTTGAGTGACGTAACGAGTTGACAGAGGTATTTGAGTCAATGACATAACGTTATTTCTTTTAATAAGGATAACAGAACAGGTATATCAGTCCGCGTTCAGCACTCATTCCGTTTTTCATTTCTGAAAATCCTATCCGCATTCCATGCTGGTTGATTCTGCATAAAAGATAAGATTAAGATGATTCAGGCTCCTTAACGATCTTGTATATAATTTTCTTTGAATAAACGTTATACATAAAAATGTTTTAATATTTTTTTCGGCATGGAACGCATTATCGTATTTTACATCGATTTCCTATGGGAAAAATTGTTTCGCATAAAGAGTAAGCTTCTGGAACGAATTATGCTTGTGGCGCACCGTGCTACGCCATCTTACTCTGATGTTTATAAGTCGTATCCACCTCCGGACATTGGAAATTCCTTTTGTCTAGTGGTTAAGATTCGAGACTCCAAACCCAAAAGTGCCAGGCTCTAATCCTCTTACGTTATGCGAGGTTTCACTGTATTTCAGAAAAATAAAAATAAACAACGTTTTAAAATTATCAATCATATTAACTCATGGAAAGTATGCATTTTTTATTGTGATGACATATAACTTGAAAGGAATGCCTACTGCGGAATTTTAAAAAATTCACTGTGTATGTAATGAAGTTTTATAACATCATGTGCTGACAAAGATGAACGTTGTTCGGAAAATTTTATGAAATTCTGAAACCTTCCTATGCTTCCTACAACGCAATTTTCTCCGGCTTCGTGTCGTCTTCATCCTTTTCATCATCATCTTTCTCCTTTTTCATTACATGCTCAATTATTTCGCCATCAAGAGAAAGAATGCGAAGTGAACAGAGTTGCAAACATTCACTCAAACCTGCACCTCCTCTTATCTAACCCATTATTTATTTTATCTCATAAACCTAAATTTCAGATTTAAATTTATACATTCAAAATTCCGTTATTTTCATATTGCTGGTTTCCAGGAGTTTAAATATCCAACCTTAGATTGCATTTCACTTACGAAAAATGAAAAAATGAATAGTGCTGCCATCTATTGAAAGTTTTATTAAACCTTTTCCCCCTTGCAATAAACATCGCATATATTAAATTTCTAGATATTTTTTTGCGACTACATGCGAATAATAACCTAATAACTGTATTTTCAGAGGCCTTATATTATCCATATCTAAAATTCACATCTTGTTATAACCAAATTTTGGAATGTATGGGGCTTATAAAATTAAAATCTTAATATTTTATAATGTAGTAAAAGTTGTCAGAATAAAGATTTGAAGAAAATAGATTACTATTATGAATATTTTTTTCATGAAAACCCAGAAAATGAGACTATTCATATTATAATAATCACAATGTAGCTATTCCCTATTATCTCAAATCAATAAAAAACTTATTTAGCCTTATTAAATATTTGTATCATTTTCACAGATTTTCCATAACTTATTGGACCATAAAAATGTGCATGATACTGGTCCAAACCACTCGAAATGATAGAAACATTTTGTGTTGTTATAAATAACAAAAGAAAAAAGGAGCGAAACATTCATTTTATTTTTAATTTTTATTTATTCAATAAAGAAGATTATTAATTATTTACGATATTTTGGAAATCATAAGCTAAGATGTTCTTTTAGTTGATGCACTCTCGCAAAACTAGAACTGGCTTTCTTTAAATTATGATAAAAATTAAATGCTTAATCTAAGGGATTTTATATTTATGTTTCAGGATTTATATTCAATATTTTAATCACTAGATGGCGCTTTAAGGTTTACAACGATTGCCTTCAATGGTTTCAGGTTTGGATGCCGATCGATTGTTAACATTTATTTTCGGAGTTTTGCATTAGAGGTTCCTCTTGATGAACATTCAAAGCAAATACATCTTGCATATTTCGAGTAAGAAGGAAGGTTAAAACAAAATGTTGTCCAATGCTTTTTGCTCGGTTTTAAAGGGGAAAAGAAGCAGTTGACTATCAAAAATTTCATTTCTTTTAGTTGCCTTTTTATGAGTGATATTTTTTTATTACCTTTTCACATAGCGCAGATTTCTAGAAGATCATTTTTATTTTGTCTGTTTATTTTTTGCAAAATATTAAGGTATTGTAATTGTCAAAAAATTTTACCTCGAAATTTTGATGAATCTTTATATTTTAGACCTCCCCGGGTCAGAAGAAAAAATTTTATGAAATTTGTCTGTCTATGAACACGATAAATAAAAACTACAACGAGTTAGAAGGATAGAACTTGGTTCGTGTTCTTTAAAAACATTGAAATAGTTTATTTCTATCAAATTTTGGATTAAATATGTTCACGGGCAAGTGATCTATTCGTCAGTTTGCTTGCATGTGAACACGACACCTTAAATACACAACGATCTAGATGGATAAAATTTGGGGTACAGTTTTAACACAAGAATTCTGGATATGCAACAAATTTTGCTTCAAATGTTGACTGTCTGTCAGCATGCCAATTCGAGAATATGTGGTTGCTATAACTCAAAAACGCATAAATAAATGAAATTTGGTATGTGATCTTGAATTCAAAATTGTAAGTCTGTGTCAAATTTTGAACCTAGTCGGGCCAAAAAGAAGAGGTCCAAATGCATACTCGATTCTCTTCACTGTAATACGAAGCTTAAAGGTGGACATTCACGATCACTCCACACAGTGGAAATGGCGTGGTAGCACTCAATACCATTCCAATTTTCAACCCATCCATTTAGGTAGGTCATTCACGGCCGGACAATGCAAACCAAATAACCATTCACTACCGTTCAGTCTGATTCCCCTAGAGCTACTGCATCTCCTCCGCCGCTTTCAAAACGGGACTACAGTAGTGGTTTTCGCTTTCGTGCGAGATTCTCGCTTCCCCTGCCACACGGTCGCATTTCAGCTTTTATGGCCCAACAGTCCAAATGGATTTCAAGAGAGGTTGAAAATTCAAACTTTCGTCCACAACACTCGGATTTTCGCATTGACGACCGGTTCTAGAGTGGGGCGATCGAATTTGCGCGGTGTAGACGCGCCATACTCTGGACGTATAACAGAAAGTCGAGAGGAGAACACTTCTGCTGGTTAATTTATAGCATAAATAGTTATTTTAATACCTCTAGATGAAATTTGTGATAGATAATTTTATTGGAGGAACATTAGATGCAGTGTCAATCGATAAAATAGCATTGCAGATAAAAAAAAAAGGTCATTTTTATTATTGGAAACGGACAAACGAAACATTCATTATAAACAAGCCCATAAACCTATACGTTCTTCATCGGACACATCCAAAATGGCGTCTGAGCCATGAGCATTCGCATTATCATGCAAGGCGGCGCCACTCACTTACAAGAAATAAATAAGATGACAATGAAATTATCCCAAAAATTTAAAATATGGTACGTTTTTCTTTTAAATTTTCATTCTTAAATAATTGGAGAATTATGATGCACAAGAATTTTGATTTAATTATGAAAAAAATGTAATGAAATTCAATCATCTAGACCGAAACATCGCAGCGTGATAATATTTTAGGCTTGATTTGTCTTTCTTCATTGCATCCGTCTTGCATTCAGTGCGTAACGATTTTCACATAACGCAGTTTCCAAATAGAATGCAAGCCTGAAAAATGTTACAAAAAGCAAAAATTCTGCTTTGGAAATATTGTTCAAAGAAAACATTTTTTTTTTCCTTTATCATTACGCTACCATCGCTAAAAGCACAGGAGTGAAAGAATTGACGAAGAATCAAAATTGATTTCAATTTCATTACAACAATAAAAAGCATTTTTACAAATTGTGTTCAAAATTAATTTATCAAAATTAAAGAAAAAAATGGAAATAAAATCATTATCACTTGAAAGCTATGTTTTTGAATTTAAAAGTGGTGCAAAAATGGTTTTATTTCGATAATATGCTAAAAGTTATTGAGGAAAAACGTTAAAGTTTCGATTAATTTTTGATTAACAAAAAATCCATTTAAAATTTTGAAAAACCCTTTTTAGAGAGCACCTATTACCAAGTAACTAAGTGCTAAATTTGGTAGCTGTAGGTCTAACAGTCTGCTCTAGACGTCTTATGTCGTAGGTCATGCTCTAGAGCAAATTGTTGGACCTAGAGATTTTGAAGACTTTTTCAATGAAAAATGAAAGATTTTTTCATCACGCAATTTACAGAAAGTATACCTCTCTAAAAACATTATCAAGTTAAAAAAATGCCTATGAAATGTAAGCAATATTAATTATTAAAATTAAAAATTTTATTGTGATAATTATTAATTGATTATTATTATTATTAAAATAAATAAAAATTAAAATAAAATAAAAATTAAAATTAAAATAAAAATTGTAATTTATATCAATTTTCTTTTTAAGTAACTTTTAAAAGAAGAAAATTTTCCATTGCAGGTTTTATTAAATGGCTTTAATTCTCCACCTGGTTTGCGAGAGGAATCTTAAAAATAAGAAACATTAAATCATCAAGAAATTATAATATTGAATTTTTTACCCTTCGATTGAGCCATTAGCATTTTAGGATTACAGCATTAAAGTGACATTTCAAATGTTGCTATTTTATAACATTTATTTTAATTGACTCTATTCCTGAATGGATACACAAGAAATTTTACACTTAAAAATATTTCAAAATCTCTCTGTATTTGTTGCTTCATTTCTGCGGGAGAAATTTCATCCTGATAGCTGACTCATCGGGTATCTAGACGTATTCTTTTACCGATTCAAAGAACATAAAAGTACCTCTACATAATAAAATTGATGACAAAAGATTTTTAGTTCGATTGTAAAACCAGCAATTTCTGGCAGCATTTCTGCATCAGGAATCATTCTAATTTATACAATCATTTCTGAAGGAGTTAGGGTAACATAATCTTTCCACTTGTTTTATTAATTGCCTTTTGTATGCTTGGTCAATTTCTTTAAGAAATTTTTTTGCTTTAAAAAAAAATTCTAAACAGTTAGATTAACTGTGCATTACAGAATTTTATATTTTTCATCAAATTTCTGTAAATCTATATAAATGAGTGTATTAAACGCAGGGAAAAAAATTGAAAATTAATTTTAAATTAAAATTAAGTATTAAAATCTTTAATTGATAAACTGAAATTTCTCCTGTGAGTGAAAAATGATGTAATTAAATAATTTTATTAATCAATTAACTGTATGGCCCGGCGTTGCACGGGCTATTTCGAATAATGGGATATTCCCGGGTGGAGAGAAGTGAGGTTATGTGAGGCCTCGGGATCTATATATTTTTATATGGCCCGCCTCTGTTTTTTTCAACAAAAATTGTCACTTCTTTCCCCAACAAACATTAACTACAATAAATAAATGGAAATGGAAGAACATCGTATGTGAACCGTTAGATTTTAAAAGGGGATTTCTACAGACTCGACTGAAATTACTTTTTTTTACGTTTTCGATTTGATGAATGTAGTTGCATTGAATGGTGTAAAACCTGAAATTCTGCCATACACACTTAAGTTGTAGTAAATCATCACAGTTTCAGTATGATGTTGGAAGAGGACTTCTGCGCGGAAGAGGATCTTCAATTGACCCTCAAAAAGACTAAAATTAATTTAAATCACTATGTTTTTTTAATAATTTTTATTTTTAAATATGAATTTTACTTAAAAACAAACAAACTTTACAATGTGGTTTGTTCTATTAAAATTTAAATTTATTTAAAAATAAACAAATTTTGAATCCAATTTGAGTTTAATTGATATTTCTTGTTTCATATTTGTTTATCCCTGAATTTTTTTAAAATCTGAATTTTACTAAAAAACCAGTAGCTTTCCAAATTTAGATTTCTTTGCAAATAAAGACACTTTTACTTTTATTTGAGTTTCATTGATATCCCAGGCTTCATGATCATTTTCCTTGAATATTTTTTTAAATTTAAATTTTACTTACTAACGAATAACTTTAAAATTTATTTGGATTCTTTTAAGTTTACTTCCAAATACATTAATTTTGAATTTTATTTGAGTTTCCTTGATATTTCTAGCTTCTAATTATTTTTTCCTTGATTTTTTTTTGTTTTAAACGAATAACTTTAAAATTCTATTTTATTTTGAGGCTTTAAATTTAAATGTACTCACAAATAAATACATTTTAAATTTTAGTTAAGTTTCATTATTATTCTTGGCTTTATAATGATTTATTCCCTAAAATTCTGAAACTTTTATGCTGTTTGATTTTAAAAAGAGACTTCTGCAAAATTTAAATTTGAACTTTCACAAAAATTAAAAATTGTAATTTTTTTTTTTTTTTGGCTTTCGTTCATAGGTTCATTTTCTACTGTGAAACACATTAGAGATATCTTCGACCTAATTTCGATGTTGTTTACACCCCATTTTTTTCTCCTACTGTAAAATATTTAAGATGTCAGACGTCTTCTTTTAAAATAATCGATTCATGTGATTTCTGCTCAATAGGTGGCGGCACATGACTGATATTACAGTCATGTGCCTCCGATATTCAGTAATGAAAACCGTATAACTTAAAAGGCAAGAAAATGATTTTTTCGCTGTTTATATATCAAAACACGGAAATTTGCTAGAAATTCGATTGTTAAAGTTGCCACTAGATGGCAGCACGGTTCATTTCGACGTTTTTAATTAACATATTTTAAACTAATTTGCAATTTCGGAATTTAAATGGTCGAAATGGATTCCTTGGATTATTTCCCATCTTTCGATGCTTTCAGCTCGTTTCAGGATTCAGTGGTTCCCTAGGACAGTGGTACCCAACCCCCGGGCCGCGGACCGATACCGGTCCGTGGATCAAATGGTACCGGACCGCCCAAGGAACATTAAATTATTTCCATTTTTATAAGATTTTATTCAACTTGACTGTCTTCCTTCAAATCTTGTGATCGATTTCTTACCCCCAGATGGAACCGTCTCGTTGTAAAGAAAGAAGCTCACGGTTCTCATTGATTTAGCGTATAAGTGAGTTAAAATGTTAAATCACCTTATATTCATATTTTGGTGTAACTGTATTTTATTTTGAATATGTTTAAATATTTGTTTTTTTAAAAAATCAATTATTAAAAAAATGTTTTTAAAATCTTTAAATACAATTAAATTGAAATTATTAAATCAAAACAATCTAAAATATAAACAATCAACGTCCCCCCCCCCCCGTCAGCGGGCCGCGGTAAAATTATCAAACGTTGACCGGTCCACGGCGATAAAAAGGTTGGGGAGCACTGCCCTAGGAGATATCCGGACATAGATACTACATACATACGACGAATTTTAATACTGTAAATTATTAATTTATTCAATATTAATTTCAAAAAGGCGAAAATGGCAGTGATGCAAATATGAATAACTGTGCAATCTAGAGTTAATAAGTCAAACCCCGGTATAACGAACCCGGGATATAACGATCGCTCGGTTATAACGAACTTTTCAAATGGTCTCAACAGAAATCGTATAGCACTAATGTATTTGGAACGATTTTCAAAAGCAGGGAATTCTAATGTAGTGAACCAAAATTTCACTTTTCAAGTTTAGTTTTAGCTATTTAACGAAAATCACTACTTGTTTTCACACATTACAGAAATAAATGCAGGTACAATTAATATCACTGTTTGATTTTCGAGAACAAATATTTATTTTAATCTATATATATAAGAGAGAAAATCTCTCTCACTGACTCATCATCGAATCTCCCCAAACCATGGGACTAGAAACTTTAAATTTGGCAGGTGATTCGTTTTTGGATAGTAGGCGCTCACTAAGAAAAGACGTCTCGAAATTTTAATTAATTAAAAATTACGTAAATTTTAACGTTTGGCCGCGATAACTTCGGAGCATATTAATGCACAAAAACCATTTTATCATCAGCTTAAAGATTAAAAAATTAGCTTCTCAGCTATATGAATTTCATTTTCCTGCGGCATTCTGTTTAATTTTGATTAATTTTAGAAAGTGTTTTCAAACACAATTTCTAACAATGTTTTTATTGTTATGGTCTGCAGGGTGTTTTTTTTTGGAGCATGCGCGGAAGAGCTCATTCACTTATTTAAAAAAGAGGAAGAAAACATTATTAACAAAGAACTGATGATGGCGAGTTGCGTTTTGAAAGTAGAGAGAGACATTTTTCAGATATAATTTGATAAATCTTTATCATATTATTTATAAAAAGCTGTGCTCTCTTTGTATAAAAAAACCGGAAATTCTACTCAAGAAAGAGGACTCAACTGTAACTAACAATACAGACATCATATATCATGTACAATAGTTTACAGAAAAAAATAATTAAGAATGTTCTGACAACGCAAATCTAGCTCTGAATAGTGAGAATACGACTTTGTGTTTCAGAGCTCAGATAATATTCTCACAGTAAAAAAAAAAGAAATCGCCAGATATATAATATGCAATATAATAACGCGAACTGATAACTCGCCTGCAGGGGATTTAATTTTATATTATAAATTAATTAAACATTTCTGATGACAAAAGGATTTTTTTTTACTATTTCATGTAAAAATATTTTTTACATTAAAACTATAAAGACATGAAAATATTTTACCTCGAGCAACAAGGTACCAATAATGTGTTACTATGAGGACAAAGTCCTGGGCATCAGCTAGTTTATTATATTCCATTACTTATTGCAGTTTAATGTAATTGATTTGTTCAACACAGATCACAGATATGCATTTGAGGATTATTGTGTAGCCAATATGTAAAAATTCTGATAAAGTGAACCCTCGGTTATAGCGAACTTCTGGATCGGTCCGTTGAGGGTTCGTTATAACGGGGTTTATATACAGAAAAATATCGCATTAAGCTTGACGCGGCTTCTGCCAAGAGATTCGATCTGTCTTAATTTGAACCTAATCTTATAAAACTTCACGGAATAAGCTCAAGGACTGCATCGAAACCGTCTTCCATTTGAATAGTCGATTACCATGATGTTAGCTTTCATTGTAAGTTAATGCGAAGTTGTTTCAATGCTATTTTCATTTGTTCGAACGTGGAATTAACACTGTTATGAAAATAGAATAAAATGTAAAATAAAAAATAAACCTGACAGATATTATTGAGGTTTCGTTATAACGGGGTTTGACTGTATTGTAAAATTCTTGCGTTGCATGAGTGATTTAACTTTAATTAACTCTTTAACTCTTTATTTAATCACTTGACCTAAGAATTTATTTAACCTCCTAATAATGGTGTTTGCACATCCTATTTGCGACATTTGTTGTTATTTCAATCTATCTAAGAGCGTCAAGGACGCCAGACATACTAAAGCGTGTCCGATTTTTGTCTTTTAAGGGAATTGCTGCCTTGACTTGATTACATATTTGAAAATCAAAAATTCTGTCATTCACGTCAGACACGTCATTGCATGCGAAAAGGTGAATGTGCCTGAGCAAGGATTTTGAATTGGTATATTTTATTGACACCTGAAAGATCTGAATTTCTCTCTCATCTTAATTATCTAAAAGAACAGCCATCTGCCATTAAATGACGGTTATTAAAGATAGTTCATTTTAAAGAAAACTTAACTACCAAATACGACGAAAACATTTGGTTACATAACATAAAAGAGGTATTTTTAAGTTTAGTTTATTTAGACCAACATCGCGTTTTAAAGCTACATAAGGAACGGACTTCCTCATTTTGAACAGTTGTCAGAGTTCTTTATATGTTGTCCATGCAATTGTAT
>BGPR01001951.1:92754-145599 GCA_013235015.1 Araneus ventricosus | reverse complement strand
ACATAACATAAAAGAGGTATTTTTAAGTTTAGTTTATTTAGACCAACATCGCGTTTTAAAGCTACATAAGGAACGGACTTCCTCATTTTGAACAGTTGTCAGAGTTCTTTATATGTTGTCCATGCAATTGTATATCCTCCTCCAAGGACGATACCTGAGCTGACAACCCCTTCTCCTCATTTCTGCACCACACCAGAGAGAAAACGTCCGATCTGCGACAGATTTCATGTATTTCTTCCCCACACGTTACAATTGACTTAATATATGGAAGTATATGATAAAGTCGAGGGGGGGGGGGCACTCGATTTTTTGATATACTATTTCCTTTTAACACAACAACTGTTATTCTTTTATATCTCTTTTGAATAAATTAGAAATTAAAATGTCAATTTAAATCAAGTATAAAGAATAAGACGGTCTTCACTTCACCCCGAGAGTCGAGTATTCCAATGCACCGCTAACTTGAAGACGTTATAGTTCTTTATACAGGGTGGGCCAGTGGGTAATGTTTGAAAAACCATCTAATAGATGGCGCTAGCTGCGAGCAAGTGAGACCAAACTTGGTGCGCATGATCATTAGAGCGGGCAATTTTATAGGTGTGTGTTTCGTTAGCGAGCGGTGAGTTTAAGTGTGTTGTTCAGTTGTGATTGTCACAAGCGAAAGTGAATAAATATTCAACATATATTGGAGTGTTTTGTGCTCGAAATGCCATTAAGATGTTAAGGCAATGCAACGGGCTTGGAAGGAGGAGTTTCACAACAAGAGCTGGCCGGACAAAAGGACTGCAGTCCACACGATTGATTGCGAAGTCTGCTCGCGCGTGATGGATGGATTCCAGAACCGCCTCACTGCTGTCCTTGTTAAAGAAGGCGGTCACCGAACCCATTTATCAATAATTGCCTACTGTTTAATTTCAATATATATCACTAAAATCTTTTCATCACTCTTATTTATTTTAAAATTTCGATTCGTTTCAAACATTACCAGCTGGGCCACCCTGTATGTTGTCCATGCAATTATATATCCTTCGCCAAGGACCATCTACCAAAAACCACATCATTGGCGAACAATAAATTTTAAAAAATATCTTGGATGATGGCAAACTACGGCACACTTAGTGGCTCCATTCGGCTCTCCGCAAATTTTAAAATAATATTTTAATAATTTTATTAATGTTTATAGCAATCTCATATCGCAGAGTTTGAAGAACCGTTAGCGTTTGCGATCGTTTACGAAAAATGAAAATACTAAAACATTTTTATGAACATATAAAGTATATGCATTAGCAGCAGATACCAAGTCGCGGTTGAAGTTGATATGGTGCGATGTCATCAGGGTTGAGTCATTGCAATTGCGAAGCAAGCAGAAGAGTTAAGCTAACTATTTGTTGTTAAGTCACTACGTCTCGATACACCAGTTCCTGAGATGGCCCCTAAGAAAAAAAAAACGGTGTAAGATCCATAAGATAAAATCTCAAGAACTGGTGTATCGAGACAGTGACAAACAACTAAATGACGTCAGTTGCTCTTCGCATGCTGCTACTCGGCGAGCCGCGACAAACGCGTGATGACAGCCATTCCACGGCAGTGCCTCGCTTCGTACATGCACGGCGGTCACTTTGAACATCTGCTTTAAATTGCATATACCGTTGTTGATATGTTCAATAAAGTGTTTTTCTGCACCGTGCAGTGACGTCATAATTTTGTTTTTCGTATTTTTCTCGTAAACTTGATCGTACAGGAACGCTTCTTAGTTTTATGTACTCCCAACGAGGAATCGAAGATGCAGAGTTTATGTTGTCGTTTGGGACACCCTGTATATAAACGCTAACGTAGGTCGCACAGAAAAGAGCTTAATTTTTCTTTTGCTAATGGAAACGATTGGTTTGTTTTCAAAAAACAAACTGGTAGCCTCCATGTTAGGTATAACCAAAGATAGCCTGCTACTATATTCGATCCTAGTGTGAAACAATTTTTTCTCGAAAAAAATGAGTTTAAGATGAAGAGTTCACAATATTTTACAATATAACGAAACTTGTTGAAATTATTGAAAGCAAGCTAGAACTGAACGAAGCACAGGGCCGCTCCTAAACAATTTTGCACATCCTTGCCCTAGGTTTTCTTTTTTTCTTCTAAAATTGCATTATCATAAACTATCGGTCTTTATATTGAAAAGATATTTGAATTAGGAATAAGGGTAGATGGGGTGATTGATACGCTCGAACATTGATAATAGTTCTTAAATTTTGATGATTGGAATAGTTCAAGATGTTTATATCCCCTCATATATATGCTACCGTGACCCGTAGCACACGGTATATTTTTCGGCCATGTTATGTTTCGGTCAATGGCTCTTGCGCCATAAAACATCTAAACATCGGCCGTGTTAAGTCAAAAGTTAATTCACGAATGAATCGAACCGCTAATCTTCTAGTCGAAGTAAATTTTACTCTAAGTACGTGTTGTGTGATTTCTTTCACTAATTACGTTTTCCTGCCAGGGAATCTACTCCAAAGGTAGGAAAAAACATCTGATTTTCTGAACTATATTAAGTTTTGAGGTTTTTTAGCGTTGATTTTGCGTGACCTCTTGTTTAAAGTAAAAAAGGCTCTTGGGGGCAGATTGATACAGTTGACTCCGGGGAACATTGATACTCATCTTCTGTGTGTATCAATGTGTCTTAACAGCAGCTACTTTGCAAAATCGTCTTCAGAAATGGAAAAAACTCAAAAAACGAACTATCTAAGAAACACGCAATTAAGTATTTGTTTTAAACAATAAACACGGTTTGAATTTCATTGCAAAAATGAAAAGCATTGTTGTAAATTAGGTTTAAAATATTTTTTTACGAATTTATTAAAATTGGTAAAAAATGTACGGAAACTTAATTAATATCATCGAAAAGATAATATTTTGTATTTTCAGATGGTGCGAAAATTATTTTTGAGATATATTATTTTCGTAAGTCATCAAGACAGAACGCGAAATTTTCCCTTAATTTTTAATTCATTAAAATTTCCAAAACCGGCTTCGAGGTTTACATTTCCTTCCTACAAAGTATTTTTGGACACACACATACACATTCTCTTTTATTATTTGTCGAGATGAATTATTAGGAATTATTGTTTCATTTTTTCAGTCTCATTAAAAATGTCGAATTTTGATTAAAATAAAAGCTTGTTAATTTGTTAAACTTCTAAACCTTGATTTGGAATATAAAGTTTATTCATAAAGCATCTTTTGTTTTGATCCCAGACCTAGTAACCATCATTATATTCGATATTTCGGTGTGTGTCAATGTACCCATTGTATGGGGCAGATTGATACAAATCCACTTTTAGGAAAAAAGTGTATTAAATATTTTACTGTTTCATTTATGACCACAACTCGACTGAAATCCTATATTAGATTAACAAAAGCATAAATATAGTGTATTAGTTCTAATTATTTCAGTTGGTAAAATCATTTTTCAGCTTTGCAAAAAAAAGTGTATCAATGTGTCCCCCTACTGCTTTACAATTTTCCAGTGCAATCCGTTTCGCAGTAATATAATCTTGGGTTTAAACACTCCTGTCATTGATACACACCGTTGAGTTCATCGGTTGTCTTTCGTTAGATAAAGAAAAACAATTCAATAGATTTGATAAGCTTTCTCTGAATTTCTGTTGATCCATGCGGCCGAAAAGTTAATTGTTTCCTATGACGCTCACTTCAAAGAGCGGCAGGTGAAGCACGGAACAACAAGTTGCAAGAAAACCGTCTGTCGTTTTCCTGTAAATTGCCTCCGCGCCGACATTTAAACTCGAAGCGGTAAAGGAAGCGCATTTTTATTTTTCCTTGAAGTTGGAAGGCAATTATATTACTGCAATCAATTCTTTTTATTTGAACTGAAACGTGGAAATCTATCGCACATCACAAGAAGCAAGATGGATTTTCACCAGAAGAAAATAGTTACATATTAGAATGTCGTAGTTTACCCCTTGCTGTCGAGAGGTGATTCTCGATCACCATTCTAGACGGTGCATCATTTTGACGTTTCTTGATTTCGATGGTTATAAAACTACTTTCAAAATTGTGAGAAGTTGAAGAATATTTTTTTCCAGAAAAATGAGCTTACACAAACATTTTTTTTTTACATTCCAAAGCAATAATATGAGCTCTTGTAAGTCATTGAATGATTATGCATCTAATTACTTTTTCGTCTGTAAAGGGTTAAGAAAACTAAGTATTGCAATATACTAAGTTAGTTTCTTTTTTAAATAATATTTGTGTTTCAGTCATGATCCTTTTTCTGCTAGAAATAGTTTATGACAAATGCGATGTACTGACGTATTCTTGGACTTCAGATCGCTAAATTTGGTCCGAGCACAAAGCCAGAGGTGATGGATTGATTTGGCTTTCCGCGAAGATATTTGTAGAAAAAAAAACATATCGACATAGGAAAGAGAAAATGGTGGCTTAGATTAAATACAATAAAGGGCGAGATTGAAGTATAGCATTTACTACAATTTTGACGATTTTGAGAAGAATAATCGTGAATTTCTAGCCATGAGACTTCAATAAGTGTCCCATCGGAGTGCTAACAAGCAGGTTATTGAGGGAAAACGGAGATCCACTTTTACTTATAATTTGTTTAGTTAGGCATTTTAATTTATAGTATATTAATGAAAGAGTAGTAATTGTGAGAGTAGTCCAATTAGTAGAAAATAGTACATCAAAAAATTAAAGGAGATTCACGCTTCTAGTCTTGATAATGCTTTAGGCTTGATTCGACTCGAGTCTTCGCCTGGCTTGATTGCTTGCGCCGTTACATTTCGTACATAACGATTTTTACATCATGCAATTTCCAGAAAGAATGCTATACTAAAAGCATTATCATGTTAATGGAAGAGAGAGTGAAACTTCTTTATTGAAGTTTATGTCCAAAGAAAAAGGTTTTCTCTATTTATTTTTGTGATAATCTGCTCCTAAGTTTTTGAGGAAAAATGTAAAAATTTCGAATAATTTTTAATTAAAAATGTAATTACAATTTTTGGCAAATCCTTCCTTAGTGAGCACTTGGAAGTGTAACTGCTTTTTAATTTAGCTGCCTTATCTTAACGGTCTGCCTAGGACAGCGTTTTGAACGATTTTTACATCACGCAATTTGCAAAAAGAATGCCAGCCTAAAAAACCTTATCGTTTTAATAGAAGCGAAAGTGAAAATTCTGCTTTGAAGTTGTTGTCCAAACAAAGCAATTTTCTTTATCATAACTTGAACTTTGGCAAAAGTACTTGGGAGACTTAAATTGAAACAATAAAATTGGTTTAAATTTGATGACAGGAATGATGACATTGTTGCAAATTGTGTTTAAAACCAATTTCTTTTAAATTATTAAACCTAAAGAAAAAATTGCTTGAAAATAAAATTGGTATCACTGAAAAGGTAGTTTTTGAAATTTAAAGTGGTGTAAAAAAAGGTTTTTGTGCGATAACATGATCTGATGTTATTGAGGAAAAACGTTAAAATTTCGATTAATTTTTAATTAATTCAAAATCTATTAAAATTTCTGAGAAAACCTTCCTTAAGGAGCACTTACAGCCCAAGAAGTAACTGTCAAATTTGTTAGCTCTGTGTCCAACAAAGCGTTTTGAACGATTTTCGCGTCATGCATCACGCAAATTACAGAAAGTATGCCAGCCTAAAAAACATTATCATGTTAACACTCCGACTACCGCATTTTTAAAAATCGCTATTTAGATGCATGCTCAAACTAGTCGCCTTCGGCGACCAGCTTGTTCGCCGGGAATACAATTTCAATTGAATCTCCTGTGTACAATTTGATATTCATGGTTCCCTTAACAAAGTAATTTTAAATTCCGGATCGTGATAGACATTTAACTCATGTTCTTTCAGTGGCCTTCCACCTATTCTGTTCCTTGTCTGCATGAACATCCTTAATGGAGTCCAGTAACTGCCTATTTCATGTCTCATACAATGGCGTCCTCTCCACTCTCTTATTCCTCTTCAAAATATGCGCTTGATTTTAGCTTTAAAATGGCGCGGCACATTTTACTTACAGCAGCATGTTAGCTGAATGAAAATATGCCGATTAAAACATATCATTAATCATAAAAAAATATTACCTTAGCTTTTAACAATGGAAGAAATATTTGTTTAAACAATGAAAACATTTTGAATTGTGTTGCAACAATGGAAAGTATTGTTGTAAATTATGGCAAAAAATATTTTTTTTAATTTATTAAAATTAGAGAAAAAATCGTATGACAACTTAATATCATTGAAAGGGTAATTTTTTGCACTTTCAGGTGGTGTAAAAATAATTTTTGTGCTTGAATGTTTTCGAAAGTTATTAAGGATGAACGTCGAAATTTCGCTTAGTGTTTAATTAATTAAAATTTCAAAAAAGGTCCCCGAGGTGCAGATTCCCACCCTCCAAAGAATGTTTGTACCAAAGTTCTTAGCCCTAAGTCGAGCGGTGTGCCCTGCAGAGCGCCAACATACGGAAACCCAGATACACACACATTCTCCTTTATTATTAGTAGAGATACGGTTGAACGAAGCGTATTTGATTAATGTGCAAGGCTTTATTAGTATAATACGATTCGATGCTGTAATAGTTCCAAGGAAACACAATAGCTTGCGAAAATTGCAGGATGCATCAGAGGGTCGCGGAATAAGCAGTCAGAGGGTTAAAAGGCAGCATGAAATTTGTTACTCTTGAAAGTCTCCTTTAACCAAATGTTTTCAATTAGTCATACACATTTCTCAAACAGAGAATGTATCATTCATGGTTATTTTTTGTGCTGTTTCATACATGATATCTTGCAGAGATATATCTTAATGCTCAATCACATGGATTTAACTTTTTGGTGGATTTTTTTTTAGATTATCAGATGCTTTTATTGGTTATTGATTGTATTGATGAACACAGACTACTAAGTGAACATCAAAATTCCGATCGGTACCTGATAAAAAATTTAGAAATTAAATTCTGCAATAAATTATCCACTATCCTGCCACCTGTTAATTTACATTTGCATTACACATTGATCAAATGTCCCGGATTTACAGAGACAGTCACTATTTCCGTCCCTTGGATTAAAAAAACTCTTCTGGATTTTTCTCGAATTTGACATGTTTATGATTGTCTCCTTTTTTTTCAACTTATCAAAGAAAAAGAGACAAGCTAATTTTCATTTTTAGCAAGCCAGCTTCTGAAAAACTTATCAATAAACGGTTTGTGATGAAAAAAATACCTTTTTAAAATTTAAGTTAAGTTTAAATTAAGTTTTGAAGAACCCAACTTTTATTGTATATAGAATATGGGCAGAGACCATATTCTGTGCACAGTAAAACCTTTGGACCATTGGTCACTCTACCATGACCAATGTGTATGAATCAGCCCAATGGTAAAGATGAAAAATAGCAACAAAATATATAACTTATTTTTTTATTTCATCTTGCTTTTTTCTAAAAAAATTATTAATAATTAACTATTTCTTTGTTTCTGAATTTTATATTTTTACATTATATTTATTTTGAATTTTATCAATTTAATTCCTCCTCCTTCCTAGTTAGAATACTAAATTGGAGTTCAGAAAAAATGATCACTTATCACAATACCCTGCCAGCTAAAAAAAGTACTTATTCTAATTCTAGTTATTTTGTGGGTATAATTTTCAATTTAGTTTCCAAAATACAATACTATATAACCATCAATACGACTGATACGAACCGAATCTATTTACAACTGTAACTATTTTAACAAGATAGCTCAAATAGCAAACGAAATAATCAGCATCTTATCTACCTGCCGCATCCTTCACAAATGTATGCAGATAATTTCTGAATGTCAAAAGTGATGTTTAAGAACAACATATTTTTTTTCGTGCGACATTTAAACCTTTACTTATCACAAAGTAATCGATTGAAAACCTCTACCTTAGTACCTTATGCAACGATAAAAAAATTTTGTTCCAAATAAAAAAGATATCTCATCTTTCTTATCCTTTTTTTCCAGTGCCATTATCTGAAGGGTTCGAAAGTCAAGTGTCTTTTTAACAAAGAAACAGCCGTGATAAAGGGCAGGATATTTGACTGTCATCAAAATTCATGGTTATAGGCTGTGGGCGTCAAATTGAAAGTGCTTGCACGATTTTCTAATCTTTTTAAAGGGTTAGCTTAACGTGAATATACTTTACCACTGTAACTCAATTATCGATCATATGGGCACATTAAAAAATTAATCAAGCATTTATTTAGTTGTGAAAAAAGCGGCTAGGACTTAAAAGATAACATTGTCATTGCAACATATTTAGATTTCGTTTCGATAACATTATTCCAGAATGTACGAAAAAGATGACTACTGAAAGCGACTTATGTTTTAATTTTTAAAATATCTATTTATTTATTTGGTAGCAGACACAGACGATTTTGTAATCTATTGGACTTCATATTCACCTGTTATTTGCTTCTACCAAATCCCCAACTTTTAATGAGCAACGCAAAAAGTGTAGATGTAAGGGATTTGTTTATTGTAAAAATACATCACATCTTTTCTTACTTTAGTTTCGTCACAAGAGAAAACGGTGACTCACTACTGTTTGAAATTAAATGCACATCCACTACTGTATCATCATAAAGTGCTATTCGGAAGCAAATAATTTCGACGATTACTACAAATGGACTGGCTGCCATCGTCGATTATTTTCAAAATAAAACGCAAATTAAACTAACTAATAAAGATTGAGTACTTTTAAATAACTTTCAAACAATTATTTTTCCCTTTTGCCGTGTCGTTAAATGCTTATGAGTTTCAGAATATCTGCGTGTACATGATGATGTCAGCACTCCCAGAAACAGATGATTTTTCAACTATCAACCATTCTACGGAATTTATGAATCATTCGATTTAAAGTCTATGTTTTTTCCTCAATGATTCATAGTAATGGTTTTTATTTTACTATCTGTGACGTTCTGATGAATGTTTCTAAAATCGTCTGCTTTGAAATTCATTTGAAATATCTCTTAACTTTTCATACATTTAGATCAGGTGTTCCCAAACTTTTTTCCCTCGTGTACCCCTCGATTAGTCATTTGATTTTCGCGTACCCCCGGTTATCATATCCCCTCCTGCAACCATCCGTCTGTAAAAAGAAGTTTTTATCAATAATGATAAGGGCCTAGGTGAGCTTCAGAGTCAAACGACTCGAATTAAAAACATTTGCAGGACTTATTTTTGATTTTACATTTTGTTCCATTTTTACAATAATATTAGTTAAACTTCAAAACAGACGAAATCAGTATTGTAATAATTTCGCATTAACTTATAAGGATAACTAAAAATTACACTTCCTTTTTCTTACTTCTAATTTTGAGGGTAGGTTTACGACTTGCACAACTTTCACTTTTACTTTTTACATGTGGTTGAGAAAATAAAATTCTGTAATATTTTTAATCCCTTACGTTTTCTTGTGTCCGCCATTACCGACTTTGAGTTAGCGTACTCCCAACTGGTCCTTCGCGTACCACCAAGGGTAAGCGTACCACAGGTTTGGAACCTCTGACTTAGATTGATAATTAAATCTTATTTTAAAAAACAGATAATGAATACTGTAAATATTAACTGCAAAATCTTGAATTGTAATTTTCTTTGGAAACGATTGATTAATACTCTCTTCTTTGAACTTTTGTTGTCCGATTTACCTTTTCCCTCCAAATTAAGAAGAGGGCAAAGCAAAGTTTGGATTAGGTAGTTGGTTATGCATGCATATCTTTTAGCATATGTGCAAATGACACGTTTCTTAACTGAAAGCGGCAAATTAAGTCGCCATGTTCGATTTTGTTTTCTCGAATATGGTTATGTACAAATACGAAAAGTTTTTGTAACGTTACTTGTGTCAACAATGAAAAAAGTAAGAAGAAATTAAGGAATGAAACTTGACGGAAAAATATCCATATGGGAAAAGACTTTGGGGAGAAACGGAGAACTCCTTTCAGCAAAGCTTTGCGATTTGGATAATTATAAAGACATAACGCATGAGCTGCATTTTTAATTATTACGTTTAATGATCATTGTAAGACCAATGAGTTTAGTTTTGCATGCTTTCATACATTTCGAAATAAATAAATAACAAATTAGTTTTTTTTTTTTTTTTTTTTTTTTTTTTTAAAATTGGACTTCTAATTTTGGACAAGAAAAAATGCCAAAATTGGACGACTAAGGTTGAAAGGGATGAGGGGAAATATATGTAAATTTGTTTATTTAGCCACGAAAATTCAATCTATAGTCTAAGCCAAAATATGAAACGCGTGCTAGGGATGGAAAAAACCTACCGGTTTTTACCGAAAACCGTTTTTTTTTTTTGTTTCGGTTAACCGGTTGTTTTGTTATTTTTTTGTCCCGGTTATAACCGGTTATTTTTTTAACCCAGTAACTGGATTTAAAAAACCGGATTGGAAGATAGACTCGACTTTAGGTTCAATTAGACTAAAATTACCAAGTTAAGAAACTTTGAATTTTATCATCTTAGGGCAATCAACAACAGCTGCTTCCTCGAGGCGTCTGTTGGTTGGCGGATTACTGAAAGAGTCTTTATGAACAGATAAATATTGGCCAATGGATTGATTTCCTGCAAAAACAATATTGTTAAAAAATTTTGTCTACAAACGGAGTTTTTTTAATACCCCCCCCCCCCCGAAATGTTATTTCAAAAACCAGTTATTTTGAGCTGTTATAACCGCCTGGTTAAACCGGAGGTGAAAAAAACCTGAATAACCGAATTTGCGCGCTCACCTCATGCGTGTGACGTCACCAATTCATGCGTATTTTTGAGCAATAACCGCCATCCCTAGCGCGTGCATGTCAAATGCGTAAGCACATTTGCGGCAGGACAACTCCGCTTGCTACATATGCATCCAATAGTGTAGAGCACCCTGTGTTGTCTAGTAGTTGCTGGAATTGGGTTTCCTGGCAGAAGAAAAAAAATGATGGGAGGCTATCTTTTTCAAACAATCGCTGATGTTAAAGGCGTAGGACTACTTTAGTCGCGTGACTCTTGTTTCTTGGTTTCTCGTTTTTACTCGCGATTTTCTTTTGCTTCTCGAAGCTTCTCGGATTCTCTTTGTTACTCGTGATTCTCTTTTTGTTTCTCGAAATTACTCTCAAATTCTCTTTTGTTTTCAACTCAATTTTCTCAATTTCCAACTCGATCACGAGAACGTGGCAAGCGAGAGCGTCAGTCAATTGTGCGCGCGCACCTCATGCGTGTGACGTCACCAATTCATGCGTATTTTTGCCCAACTTTGCGACTCAGTAGTCGCTGAACTACGATTCCGATTTTCGTTGGGTTTTTTTTGTAACTTCTGTTGTCACCCTTTATCTCTAAAATAAGACATTAGTTATGTTTTTAACATACGTAGTTACCGAGATAGAGAGGATCTCCCATACCAAGTTTTGTGGCGTTTTGGGGTATGAATCAAATTCCTTCCTGAGACCCCAATGGGATGAACGTAGTCCTACGTTTTGAAAAAAACAATCTGAACTTTTATATTCGCTCATGCAAATAGTTCACAGTACATTAAAGGCCCATTTCAATGAGGATGAGAGAGACAGTGACCTTGACTCAAAAACGTTATATGGACACAGTGTATAATGTCCTAACTACATAGTCGTAAAATTTCTTTTAAAGGTAATAATATTTAAGGTAAAATCAACCTGTTTATTCAAAAAATTTTAAATCTCACTAGTCAAAACTTAACTGTCACAATCCGGCTGACTGATTTTTTGTATATATATATATTTACATCCTTGAAGCTAAACGAGACCTATTATGGAATATACCTAGTAATTTTAATGCAGGATCAGATGGCAATGACGACTCTTGACCACGCCCATCCTAGTCTCCAAACTTTTATATCAACAGATGGACGGATGACGGCAGTTTTAATGTGGACCAGGCTCATACACAATGACGGGAACCTGTAATCATCCAATCAAGAAATGTAGACACTGCCATCAGGCCAGCGCTACCACGACACATTCTTGCATCGTTGGAAAGCTTATAAAAGCATTAATTTGCACATTCTGAAAGTCAAACATAACTGATTATTTTCAAAGACGACAGTGCATTTTTAAATCAAAAGTTAATGTCAATGATTTGTACATAATAAACTCTTCTTTAAACAGAAAATTCGTTAGAATATTTTACATTTGAGTCTTCAGGGATTCATTTCTTTAATGTTTTTCTGGATTGTTCTTGAAAATCCAACTATCAAATATTCAAAATTAACATATCCATAAAATAATTTTAACAATAATTAAGAACATTCAAATTAAATAAGATATACATCATTTCCACAAAGTTAACGCATAGAAGCTCCCACATTTTATTGATATTGAGTCATTACTTCCAAGAAATGTAGCAACAAACTTACAGATAGAACTCAATTTTTGTCACACCCACACTGATAATCTAAATCATTTTTCTTACTTTCGCATTCATTCCAATGCATTCAAAACCATTGATCTTTACTTAAGAATTCTTATTGACATTTTCCATCTAAGCCTTGAGTGTAATTCTTTTATGAAAGGACAAAATCATTAATGCAATCCGAAGAATTCAAAACAAAAAAATTCCAAACGAAAAAAAAAGAGATTATCTTTTATAAGAACAATGAAATGCGTGTCAATTAATTTATGTTGACATCCATTTCCCGTGTCGACCTATTAAAGTGAATACACACATTGTTTCTGGTCTCTGATATGCAATTTCCGTTTCAAGGATACGAATTAGCTAACACTTAAGAGTCTAAATTGATTTTTATAGCTCAATCCAGAGCAGTTTTAACCTAACTGCTAGGAAACGCGAAGTTAAGCTTAGTGCCCCAATAAAATGATGTCATTGGAAATAACTACCACTTCGACTTCCTGGTTAAGAATTGTGTCGATACAAATAACCAATCACCGTCTTCTATTAGACGAAAGAAGTCAGATGAATTTTAGCTTCGCTTCTCGCAATTTATTGTGCCACACCGTCGAGTAGGGAAGAGGGGGGCACCTTTCAACAATTTTTAGTCTAACCTCATTTTTGCAGAAAGTTTATATTTTTATTTCAATATTTGGCATCGTTAGTTACAACAGAATCTTATACAGCTACTCACTTTGTACCGGAATTCCCCGTCATAACTTAAAGGTGAAATTATGCATTTCAAATGAAGCCTAAATTTGTTGAAAGGTGCCCCCAACAAGGCATGGGTCATTTCACTTATAATGACTCATTTCACTCAAATAAATATAAATTTTATTGAAATACAACAAATGTACAGAAAAATACAGTGACCTAACAAAATTTATCTGGTTTTATGTTAATTTTGTTTTCCCTATTTTCATTGTTTATTCCAGTCATTTTGAGCTACTTTCGGTTTTGATTAAAATGGCCCAATTATTCCGACAATTCATAAAATCCTTAATCCACTGAATTCCAGCTATATTATTTTCATTCCAACTACTTGGAGTGCTTGAACCCAGGCATTTTGAATAATCGTATGTAAGCTGTAGTACTTGCTTGCAAGTCAGACCATTGTTCATATTTGAACTTTTAATGATAAAGTCACAAAGCATGTTTTCTTAATCTGTGGTAACAACTTGTCAGTATATAGACTTGGAGTTAAAGAAGTTGGATGAAATATTTAATGTTATGCTATCATCAAGACCAGCTGTTTTACTTTATTTTAACTCTATAGATTAAGGTAGAATAAGGCATTCCATAGAAGTCTGCAGCTGGAGACATGCCATCTTGAACTGCTTGCATAGCCTTTGAAATCGTTTTTTCTTCTGGCTTATTATGCTCCTTTATACAAAATCAAACCATCTTGCCCAAGTCTCAAAGTTATTTAGTTAAATTAATTCGTCCTTAATATGAGGGATACCTTTTACCAGTGTGGAAATGTGCCCCCCTGACGATTGTTGAAAGGTGCCCCACGTGCTGCCATTAAGCTTAAAGCGTCCTAACTCCCTTTAGAAAAGGAATTTCTAGATGCAAATAGTATTGTTAGATGCGGAAAATCTTAATTAACTTGATGAATAAATCCAACTTATCTCAAAGAATATAGAGTAAGAAAAGTTCAGTGGTGAACAGAAACTTCAGTTTTTACTTAGCAGGTTACAAAACAGATCTCATTCCATAGCAAAGCACGTGGTTCGAGAAATGGAATGAATCCTATTGCCAGAATATGTTCTCTTTCCAAACTTTATTTACCACCGATCAGCCGATCAAATAGCATTTCCATTGGAGATAAATTCTAACTGTTGAAAGGTGCCCCCCCTACCTGTTACAGCCCGTCTCAGCTAGCCGGAAACGGAGCGGATTTTGACCAATCTTTAATTAGAATCAGCATTTAAAAAGGTGTTGAAAGTGTTTTGTTCCAAAACATGAGACAAAACCGGTTACGCTTTTTTTTCAATTTAAATTTTTTTCCTTACTTTTTAGTTTCTTGTATACGAAATATACATAAAATTTTGGAACTCGAGATTTTGATGCATCTTTCCCTTTAGGGGCTCCGAGTCCACAGAAACCATTTTTGGAATTATGTCTGTGCGTTCGTGATCAAGATTACTCCAAAATGGAGAGAGCTAGACAAATTAATTTCGGCATGTGGTTTTTACACCAAAACTGCAGATCGGTATCAAATTTTCGACAAAATCCGTCAACGGAGAGCAGTGGCGGCTCGTCCATGAGAGCTGCAGCCCCCCTGAAATTATTTTAAAAGATTGTATTTTTGTTTTTATTCTAATTGGCTTACTTTTCGACTTTGAGAATTCAGTAATCAACGTAAATGGCAAAAAAGTAATAAAAAATATAAAAGAAAGACGAAAAATCAATCAAGAATTAAGAGAGAGACAGACCAGAACTGCAAAAAGTTTCGCCCTTCCTCAGGACCCGAAATTAACGCAATGACCAACGTGAAGCGGGAGAAAAGCAACCCTTACCCTGCTTAAAATTGCATTCATTTCAGCTGCATTTTTCCCAGCTCACGATTGGCTCTACTTCCTCATTTGGCTTTTTTTCGCTTTTTCTCAGCAGTTAAAAAAACTACTTAAATCCAATTCTGGAGGAGTTGTAATTTTTTGCTCCTTTATGTATTTTGGAGTGCTGATTACGAATCTGAGGTTTGCCACCAATAATTTTTGTTGGAATTTTAGCTATAGCCAAAAAACATGAAAAAAAATTCCCCAGTTTTTTGGCTTATAACTCAAAAACTATCAATATTTAGTATATCATCATTATGTACCAAAATTAACTACAACTTTGGTCTATACACCTTTTGCAGAACTGCTTGTTTCTGAGCTGACGAGCCACAACTGACGGAGGGTCTGTGCGTCTGTCTGTCGTTCATGTGAACATGATAACTCAAATATTTGGCATATTTTTTTTATCGCCAAGCTTGGTATATGACAAATTTTAAAACAAGTTCGTTAAAGGATTGGCTGTCTGTCGATTCGTGCGTACGGAAATACTGCAACTGAGAACAACTAGATAAATGAAATTTAGCATGTGGTTTTGACACACAAAGATGCGTGTAAAATTTCGACCTAATCTTCCAATGGGAAAAGGTCCAAATTACATATTTGATTTCCTTTTCTATACTTGAAAGCTGAACTCAAAATGGACCATGTTTTGTAAGTATATGGGAAAGTTGTCCCGGTGATTTATTATTCGAACACATCACAGACTTGCATGATTCAGGCAGTTTCGAAGATCGAATTAGATGAAATCGTCATAGTTGAGGAAGTTTCAATTAATTCGGGCCAGGAAGGGATTTTTAGTATTTTAGTTCTAAATGGAGCTAAGGAGTAAAGATGCAAGAAATTTTACCGCTAAAGAAGTGATTTGTTCCACATTACATATAGAAAATAATATGGAATTAGATTGAACAGACCATACATCACTGAGATAATATTTAATATTTTATTTTTAGAAAGAGTTATTTTAAAACAGATCGAAGCACGTTTATGATTCGAGGAGATTTCTTGGAACAAAAATAAGTTTTCGAAATATAATTGCTCTTATATGATGTGATTAACAAACGATTTTCATCTTAAATTGAATAAGACTATCGAATTTTTAATAGTTTCGTTATATTAACGTCCCGTTTTGAAGCAATACGAGAAATATTTTGGAACGGACCTCGTAATTTTGAACCGCGGTCAGAAGACGAGAACGATTCTGAGCTGTCATTCCCTCCCCTCCAAACTTTCGCGCCACACCAGTAGAATTTTTAATAAAGTAATGTCTGCAAATGTTACGAAAAGATTTTTTTATTGTTATTGCAAGAAGGAGAGGGGGTTGGAGTGTTGCAGTTCCAATAAACAAGCAGGGCAACCTTAACAAATTTGAGCGCCCTGGGCTAGAGTTATTTGGCGCCCCATCAGAACTGTAACTAGGAATTTGAGCGCCTATAATACCCTCCCACCAAAAAAAATTCCTACCCAATAAAATAATTGGAGTAAAAAAGCTATACAGTTTTGCAAATTGGAGTCTTTTCAGTGGCGAATATCCAGGGGGGGGGCTATCTTGCTACAGCCTCCCCCCCAGAGCCAAGCCAGAATTCTTGATTTTATTTAACATCATTAGAACTGTTTTTCTTAATTTCCCTCTTTTAAAAAATAATAAAAACGTTTCAACAATACTTTCTGGCTAGACAGGCTCGAAAATTTTCCTACTTTTGTAGTCATTCCACTTGTACTTGTAGCTTTGACGTGGTCAAAGACATTTTTTGGCTAGTTATTTCATTGTAATTTTTATCAAATTATCGAAAGTATTGTATTGTTTTTTATGATTCTTATTGTCAGGTGAGAAAAGTCTGTAAAGTTAAAGATTTTTGGTTTACTTTAGTCTTGAGGCTTGACATTCATCATGACGATGCAAAGTTTTTATGACCTCAGCCCCCCCCCCAGACCCGAATCCTGGATTCGCCACTGAGTCTTTTCATAATCAAATTGAAAATTAAATAATTTTTTGATTCAAAATTAGAATAAAATCAGTATAATGAATTTGTAGGCTCATTGGATCAAAGGCACCCCTGGGCTATAGCTCGATTAGCCCTTTGGATAAGATGGCCCTGTGAACAAACCATCCCTGGTCAAGGTTGAAAATTGTCAGATCTACTTGGCACGTGTAGATTTCCACAACCTCTGTGGCATTGAAAACAACCATCACTTTCACTAGTATATCGATTTTGTGAGCACTTTAAAGGTCTCTAAACAATACATCCATTGCAGAAATTTGAACGACAATAAATGTTCTTGACCCTTTACCCTAAAAAGCGGAGAAGAATGACCTCAAAAAGTTTACACCCAGCAAAGTATTCTAGTCCGTTATCCAGCGGTACATTTTAACTCAAAATGCCATCACTTAATGAATGAACCTTTTCTTTTTTTTCTCTACTCTTTTAATAATGACAGACGGTCTTTTGACACCCGCATGCCATTTGGAGAAAAGTAGGCAATTTAATTGATAATTATAATTGCATTAACCTAAATTTGTTGGCCGTTTTTTCATTTCGTAACGATCGAACCTTGTAGTTGAAAACTGCCAATGTTTCTCGAACGTTGCAGATTCGACATCAGCTTTTCAGAATCTCAGATCACCTATAGAACGTTCTAAATTTGCAGATTAAAATAATGTTAAAATACAAGTTTGAAAGTTCTTATAAGTTTGACATTGGTTTTAAATAGTAATTTAATTGCATTGATTAACTGAATTAATAGAATCGATATTAATTAATATAATAAATATTAGCTGAATTGCGATATTAATTGAAATGATCTCATTGCATTTAAGAACTTTCGTCGTAAAAATCAAAATTCGTTTTTGAAAATCAAAGTGTATGTAGTTGCTTGTAATAATATTTTTGCCTTTTAAATGAGAAATTTATGCATTCTAAATTTTGTACGATACATGAAATTGTATGAGTTTAAGCCCTGCCTAATAGTTAGAGTTCTTTTGGCAAGAACAAAGAAATAACCACGTAAAAATTATATATTGTTTTTATGCGTATTAAATTAAAACAATTTTTAAAATGTTAATCTTGATAACAATTTTGTGGAAGTCAATATTTTAGAAATCCCTGGATTATTTTCGCGATAAAGTATTTTCCTCTAACAATTATATTAGTCTGTCGTAACCGCATTTTTTACATACCATGGTGATCATGAACTAATTTTCTCTCTCGTTTATTTAAGCACAGACTAGTCCGGTGCACCAATTCGACTTCCGGTGTTCTGATTTGTCAGTGGAGGTTTCATATCGTCAGCTTTGTATTTGAAGAGATAATGGGCATTTGAAGTCTTATTTCAATTCTTTTGACTTTAGAATAGTTTGAAAAACGAATTTAATATTTTTTATTTCTCCAGCTTCTGATGTTATTTAAAATAAGAACCTCTTTTTACAAAATGACTTTCCCAATTGCTTTGTTATCGCTCTTTCTAGAAATAGTAAGATTTTTTTTCAGTTTTAATCCGAATGGATGCTGTTTTATTATTATTAGTTTTGAAATTTTCGTTTAAAGAAACAATTAGACAAAAAATTCATAAAAATGAAAATGATAAAGGACTAAAATTTTGTGTAAAAGTCAGACCTAATTTGTGTTTGGCGTCCTTCAGTAGTAGTTAAATTAGTTTGTCGGTGACGTAAATACGAGGCTTAATGCATATTGCATGTTCGTATGGCTTATAAACAAATCAGAAAATTCGAAGAACATAGATACATCAGAAAATCTGATTTGTGAAGATAATTTAAATAATAAATTCAGATCTGAGTTCTAAGAACCGAAACTCAAATCTTGCGGAGACATATGCAAATAACCAACATTTTTCTGTAAATAATTCATATCCTATTTCTTTTTAGATTTATTATTAAAGGTTAATTAAGTTCAGAAGGTTAGAATTCATTTTAAACCAGTGATACTAGTTCAGAATCAATTCAAATATTTGTCTATTGATGACACTGAAAAATAATTTAAAATATGTACGCGATGATAGACGATTGTTAAATAATTGGCCAATAATATTTTCTACCTTAAGTTTTCCTAAACTTTTCAATTTTAATTATTTGGAAGCAAAAGTGAGGCAAAGTAAAATATAACAAGACAAATTTTCCACCATTTCTTGCAATTTTTCAACGGTATTTATATTAGTTATTCAAACTAATGTAATCGGTAAGTATAGTTTAAAATTTCTCATTAAACAGTTTTTTTTATGTTTTTATATCTTTGAATTTATTTTTAAAAAACTGTCAATAATTCTTTAAACTTGTTAAATCGAGATTTTTGAAGATTTTCTGTAAATTAGAACATTTAAATTCCTAACAAACGTTTTTTTCCAAACGATTCGATATTTATTTAATGTAATATATTATTTATTTGTAATCTTACAGCTGAGTGGCATTAATCTAACCGCCTGCTGGCGAGAATACCGAATTAATTTAAAGCACAGGCATGAAGAAAGAACAGGAAAACTTCTTTTGATATTTTGTTCTAACCGAACGTATTTGGACAGCTGATATTGTATCATTGTCAGCGGTTTTCAGGAAGAAATCTTCAGACCGGGAAAAAAATCTTTTACCGGTAGTTTGAATGTGTATCTTTTACATGTACCTTAGACGCGTGTCGGTTTCAACGGAAGTATTTTGATATCAACTATCGCCAAGGAAACCAGTTATTGTAGTCGAAAACCTTGAAGAAAGTGAAGTCGGTATTCCTTAGAATGATGTTAGTCTGGTGTTCCCGATACGGATTCTTTTTTGTTGTTTCTTTCACTTCATAACTCTAAACTTTTCATTCACAATATTTTATTAATAACTTCCTTTTAGTAATAAAATTCCATTTTCTCGAAGATAAAAAGATCAACAAACCCACAAAAATAGTCAAAAATTGCCTTTTTTATGTTTTTGGCGTTTATGTATGATCGTGAATTTGCAGTAAAGAAGATTAAATTACAGTGAAACCTCTCTGAGCGGCCACCCCTCCGTTCCGAGAAAAATTCGCCGCTCAGAGGGGGTGGCCGCTCTGAAGGGTTTTCGTTACAATTACAAGATAATTGCTTTAATACATAATATAAACAAGTCTGACACATATTTCTTATTTAAAATGAAGTTTGAGACTTAACTAAAGAGAAAATAGTACTTTATTTAATAATTTTTTACATTTTTTGAAAAAAAGGATACAATTTGTGCTTTTTTACCCTTCTAAACATACATTACATAACCACACCATTTTTACACCACAAAATTACATAACCACACCACCAAAACCAAGATCGTTTTTCAGTTTAAAAAGTAAATCTCTAGCCGATGCGTTTGTTAAATGGGATGGACGAACCCACCCGGCGGCCGTTCAGAGGGGTTGAGTGGCCGTTGCTAGGGGTTATTTTAACATTAGGTCTATGGGCCGAAAAATCCGTGCCACGAAAAATTGGCCGTTAAGAGGGGTGGCCGCTATGTAGGGGTGGCCGTTCGAAGAGGTTTCACTGTATATACATTTATTTACATTATCTAGACTACTTCACTTAGCGAAAGTCGTCGTACCCCGCTCATACAGAAATACATTATAGAATGACAACATTTCCAGGAACAAAAAGATCCCTTCTTCATTTAAATAATAAATGAATGGCACCGCCGCAGTTTCCCCGAAATTTTAACAGAAAATTATAAAATTCTAAAGCTTACTTAATTAAAAAATAAGGATGAGCAGTATTTGCAAGCAGTTCCATTCTTTCAATTTCCAGAAGAGCCAACTCAATCCTTTGGTTTTAGAGCAAGGATTCCCAACCGTTTTTCTCTCGCGTACCCCTTGGTTAGTCTTTATTTTCGCGTACCCCCTACTGTCATATGCCCCCTCCTACAATCCATCTATGCAAAGAAAATTTCATCAATAATGTTAAGGGCTTAGGTAAGCTTAAGAATCAAATAACTCGAATTAATATCATTTGAAGGACTTGTATTTGATTTCACATTTTATTCCATTTTTACAATTGTATTAGGTGAACGCCAAAACAAATGAAACCATTATTGTAATAATTTCATGTTTCCTTATCTTTCTTTTTATTTTGAGCGTAGGCTTTAGAACTTGCATGATTTTCGCTTTTACTTTTCACACGAGCTTTGGGAAGCAAAATTATGTAATATTTTTAATCCCTTATGCTTTCTTGTGTCCGCCATTACATTACATTACACCACCTGCATCCCCGTGTTTAGAGCCATTTGGCTCCTTTCCGGTTTGGATGGATGGATGGAGGTGAATTTTATTTTTTAAGAAAGGTCAAGAACAAGTATCAGGTACAATAACAAATAAAAATGAAAAAGAAACATACACTGGACAGCACAACATAGAAAACAATACAAAATAGAAAAAAATACGTAGAGGAGAAAAAATCATAAGTAGCCGGAAGTGTGTGTCAGTCTGGGTGGATGAGTGCTCAATTATTATCCTCTACAATGAGATTATTCTCATCACATATGAAACGCATTAGGAGTCGAAGTCGGGTTCTTGATAAGTTGTTCCTGAGAATGTTTTTCAACCACTGTAATTTAGGTGACACTGTTGGAGTTTGGAAATGCCAGGAGAAGGTAAACCGACATTTTGGGGCATAGTGCATTGGATCTCCTTTTTCTCCGCACGAGCAGATATAGTTCGAAGATTGAAGCGATGAAGGGAAAGGCCCGTGTCCTGTCACGAACATTATCTCTCCTCTATTCCATCCTACTGGCTACCGGTTTTGATTTCGCATACCCCTAACTGCTCCTTAGCGTACCACAGGTTGGAAACCTCTGTTTTAGAGCATTAATTGAGCGTACGGGAGAAGAGGACTGCAGCATGAAAGAGTTCAGCAGGCACATAGAATTGGTGGCATTGATATCAATGTGAACAAAATTTAAACTGAATATTGCAAGGATTATATCAATTTTGAAATGTTAACAGAAAAGGCAAAGTTTCACAACGCTTAAATAGTAACAATGTTTGATGAAATTTAAAATATACAAGAAATGTGTTATCTAAATCAAATACAATAATAAGGCATAATATAACAAAGAGTTAGAAATAACAATAAAACTTTGTAAAGAATAAATGGATTTTGCATAAATTTTGACAGTGAGAAAGAGGAATAGCACAACTAAAACAAGGTATCAGGAAAAAGGAAAATACACACACAACAACACAAACATTACGGCACCAAATTTTAGCTAAAATAGAAGTCATACTTAAAACGCAACATTTAACAAACTAAATTCTAAAACAGAGAATGGAAAAAGGCATAAAACTGCAAATTATATATAAACTTATAAGTAAGCTACATAATGATCGCATAACCTTGTACGTATAAACTCAAAAATAAATATATTGGTGAACAAATTTAAAAAGAATATTCTTAGCTGCAAAATAAAGTTTCCATAAATATATTCTGCACTTAAAAATAACAAATCACACAGCAAGTAACGGTTTTTTTTTGGGGGGGGGATTAAATCTTTCGCCATCTCGCAATTTGATACAGCAGATACTTTACTTATGATTTGAGCAAACACTTTACTAATGAATAAAAATTATCTGCAGGTACTTTAGATTCAGTTTAATTAAATATATTTGACATCTTAGAATTTCTTTATTCTACATTCCACCCCTCACTTTTTTTTGAAGAAATATTCTTTTTCTTTTTGAAGAACTGACGTGCATTACCAGTCAATACCACTGTGGCCAATGACGAAGGGTCGTCGAAGGAGAGGTCCTAGTCGGCGAGGATAGAGCATGCGTGATACGTAATCCTAATGCTCGTTCATTCTAGAACAAATAAAAAAAGTAATGCACACGTTCTATGTGAATACTCCCTTTCTTCAAAAGTGCTCCTATTAGTTATACTTACAAACAATGACGTAACGTTATAAATTAAAACTTGTGTGCAAAGCAAACGAAGAAATTGTTCGAAGAAAAAACATTTACGTATCTAAGAATCAGATCGTTAGAAATTTCTGCAATTATCTTTTATCTTAATTCCTTCCTATTTTTCCCCTTCTTATTTCACATCTGCGCCTCTTCAAAGATTTTGATACATGATAAATTTCACTTAAAGGACATTAAAACTGTCATAATAATTTATCATTTTGCTTAAAATTTATTTAAACAAATTTGACCAATAACAGATAAGATGATAATACTTCTATTTCAGTTTATTTCTAGTTTTTTTACGCATTTTATACCTACTTTTTTGCAACAATTCTATTTCAAATTTTTAAAAAATAAACTTTTATATCCACGGTTTTTATTTTCTATAAAAACTCATTTAGAAATTAAAATTAATAGTTTATTCAGTTATAAATAGGCTACAGGATATCCTGTTATTTAAAATGCTTGTCAATCCGCTGTCAAAAATCTTCCAAGGTCATTTGTTGTTTCTATCTATTTATTGTTCTTTCTTTTTATTATTGATCTTTCTATTTATTGTTTCTTTTTGCACGATCAGTTTTTGCTTTCCCTAACTTTTTTTCCTATTTCTTCCGAGGTAGCATAGATTTTGTTATTAGTATATGCCTACAAGTTACTAAATCGACAATGTACAATGATTTTCTTGCGATATTTTCCTAATTCATCAAATTGGACTAGAAATATTTTATCATACTCCTAAAAATTATTAAATTAGCAAAAGACAATTTTTTGAGATATGGCCTAATGTGCATTAATGTAAATATACCTAAAATACAATATTAATGCTCCCCTAAAAATTAAGAAATGAACAAAATATAATGATTTTATGGGGTTCTGTTTTAATGTGCTATGTAAAACACTATCATATTCCTGAAAATTATTAAATAATGAAATATAATGATTCTTTTAAAGATTTGTCCTAATGTACTGCCTAAAACGGTGTTTCCCAAAGTGGGGCCCACACACCACAAGGAGGCAATTCGATTGTCGAGGGGGGCAATTCGAAAATGGACTCGTCCAGACTTTAAAAGCAACGGCCTACTGTGATTTAACTACTATATATAAACTTTCAGATCGAAACGGCACATTTCTCTTTAGGATTTACTCGCTGAATAATTTTCAAAAATATTTTTGTATATATTTTTGATCTCCACAATCTTTTCAAAAAAACTGGGTGAAATTACGAAAAATTATTTCGTACCTGAATTTTAGTTCTCCTTTATACATTTTGAAAATAAACTTACTGTGTTTCTCAACAATATCATAGTGATTTTTTCCTAAAACCCACCATTTAATTTCTTGAGTGAACAATTCAATTTTTGAATATTAAAAATTATACAGGGTGCCCACACATCGTGGTTCAATAGCTAATTTCTAAACCGTTAGAGACAAATTGTAACTATATGTTCCAATTGGAAAAATGCCTTAAATGAAGGAAAAAAATTATAATACATGTTTGAGTGAATAAATATATTCCTGAAAAAGTTACGAAATCTACTTTTTATACAGTGTCCCGGTGCTATCAATCATATTTAGTAAAATATTCTTGACACTAACATTTTAAACAAAAAATATCCCACTCTTTTGCGACTAAAACTGACCGAGTTGTGGAGCTTTGATTATATCTGACTTAGACCACTTTACACCATTTCAATAGCTGTCTTGCAGACGATTCACCAATCAATGTGCAGTACTTGCTCGACGAGGCTGCCGATTGGTTAAAAATCATGAAATTCAAAGCTCCATAACTCGCTCAGTTTTAGTCGCTGAAGCGTGGGACTTTTTTTGCTTAAAATGTTAGAGTGTCAAGAATATTTTACTAAATATGAATGATAGGACCGGGGGACCGTATTAAAAGTTAGAATTCGTAACTTTTTCAGAAATATATTTAGTGACTCAAAAAAACAAAAATATATAATTTCCCCCTTCATTTAAAGCATTTTTCCCAATTGGAACTATATATCTACCTCTAACGATTTAGAAATTAGCTATTGGACCACGATAATGCAGCACTTGTATGCATGTAACATAGGAGGCATAAGAATTTTAGAAAGGCTTAGGTGGGGTATGATACAAAAACGGCTGGGAAACTGGCCTAAAATATATTATAGTTTTAAATTTAGTAACAAAATACAATGATTTTTGTGATCTGTCCTACTTTTATCATTAGTAGACACAAATATCAAAAATACTTAAATGTTGATTTAAGCAAAATGCGTTCATTGCCAAAAATAAATTAAAAATGGAGAATGTTTTCTAACTTATTTTAAGAAAAAGAAACTGTTAGTAAAAACCCGGAAAGGAAGCAACTTAATTTGCATATCTATTAAAACAATTAGGTCAAGCCTCCACATAACGTTTGCTCGCCAGAATAGGCGTTTGACGTCTGTCTCTCAATTGACGAGTTTAATTCGAGCATTTTTGTTTTCCCCCGTCTCTTTTAGCATAATTGTAGCAATTATTTTACACCTATGATGCAATCGCACGCAAAATATAGAAAATGTTGGGCAATGAGGAAGAAATTAAATTATTTAAAAGAATAAAAATTAATCCAATCGAGATGTAAAGGGACAGAAGCAGTTGCTTATTACAAGTAAATAGACTTTGGCAGTCATTGTAATTTGTAATTATTTCGTTCGTAGCAAATGCTTCGAGCTGGGAAGAAAAATTCAAACAAATATATTTATATTGTTTAATATCATGTCAGTTCTGAGTGGAATTCTGATAAATTTTTTAAAAAATGATTTTTTTTGCAGAAATACTTCTAAATAACACAGAAGAGAAGAATTTGAACTCTAACAAAAATTGTAAAGAAGTATCACATTTATTTAAAAAAGTTTTTGCGTTTTCATATTAAAAAGAATTAATTAGGCAATTGAAGAGTTCAATGATTTTGCAAAAATTTCACATCAAAATTTGCATTTTGATACAAAGTGATAGCAATTTTCCTGAACTGAAAGTTTAACTAAAAACTGTCCATAAAAACAAAAATTTGCAAATGACTTTTTGTGTGACAATAAATTGTGTTCTTTTGCATACAAATCCAAGCAGTTAAAGAAATTCAAAATTAGATTTTCCACAAACTTTTCGCTTTCTAATTAAATATGTCTCAAAAATATGGAAAACTTTTTTGTATAAAAAAGAGTCAAAACTTTCTATTTTATGTTTAGATTGATATTTTTCTATTTCTAAAAGACTCTATTGCCAAGGAAATAATTCTTTGCAACATATTGTTCTTTTTGCTTACATAATGGAAATCATTTTTCAAAAACATTTTTATTCGAACAGCTGATTTAAGAATTTATAAAAAAAAAGCACAAAAAAGACTAAATATATATAAAGCAGTAAATATTCTGCTTCCTGACAAATAACTGAGCTGAAATAAAATGAGCATGCTGTGACAGTAGCATTTCATCATGACCTAGCAAAGCATTTTCATTGCCAAGGACATAAAGTATATTTGCGATCGAATGTTCGAAATGAATTCGGAACTGTTCTCTGTTGCCAGGGGATTCGAAATGACAAAAACAAAAGAATTGCCAATAAAATGCAACCAGTCATAAATTCCAAATCGCTTTTTCTAGCATGCTACGAAATGTTAATTTTAGAATTCATTTCCATTCGATTAAAGAAAACTTTAAAGGTCAAAGAATGATCGTGCCATTTTCAAAAACTTGTTAATTTTTTTGAAATGTTCTACTTCACTGGTCATCTATATTTCTTTTAACACGCATTTGCTAAATGTTTCACGCATTCGTGCATTTACCGATATGGATACATAGTAATTTGCTCAATTTCAAAAGGATATAATTATGATAATAGAACTAACACTACCAAAAAACTTAACTTCCTACTTACTGGTAAATCAGGAATGCTTTAATTTTGGCTTTCAAATAGTAATTAGTTGACCTTAGATTTAGTATGCAAATTGACGCTAGTTTGCTTAAATTCAGAGAAGTATAATTATGATGTTAAAGAGGACTCATAAGATCTAAATTCCTAAAATAATTCTTCGAATGTTAGATGCTTTTGCCATATCTCAGCGAGTGGAACACGTACTTTTCGGGGTTTGGCCCTATAAATCCACAAGTTGTAGAATCTATGAACGGCTTTCCTGTTTTGTTTATTGTGGGTACACAAACCTTCGGTACCGAGGATCCGTTTCCAATTTTCCTTTGACGATGCATTACACCGGAAATTGGTTCTGGGCACGGAAGTTTTACATTACCCAAATCAACAAAACAGATAACTTGTACCCTATGCACAACAAATCTTATTTAAATGTACTAAAATTATATGCACTTTTGTATCAATATTTATAAAAAGAAATGTTTGTATGGGTGTATAATATTTTGTACGAGTATAAATTTGGGCATTTGTTTGTATGGGTATAAATGATGTATGGGCCCAGACGAACCTATCGCACTTACAGCCATGAATTTTGGCACACAGGTAGTCTCGAAGGTGTCTCAATGCACTCCGAAGTTCAAATTTCAAAATTTAATGCAAATATTTATTTAATATTGTTGTTTGTCGTGCGTATAGTATCTTTTCTGGTAATCGTAGAAAAAAATCAATGCATCCTCGAACAGAATAAAGAATTGTCGTTCTAATGAAATTTGTTTTGAACGTCTAACATAATTTACTGAGGTTCTTAAAATATAGAAAGTTAAGAATTAAAACTAAAATTCCTGCGCATCCGACATTCTAATTTCTTCGACATTCTCTTTACTTTCTTGTAAACGAAGTATAGAAAAAATGAGAGTAGGGAAAACACATTCTTGAGACTTAATACGATATAATCTGGTAAAAGATATCCTCAGCACGAATGAAATGACCGACGCCAAATGAAATTCAGAATCCTTGAAGCATTTCGCATGAGGGAAAAGAAGCAATGTCCCAGCAGCGAGTAAGATAACGTGCTTTTAGGGGTTAGGATGACGCGCACAATTTCGTCTACTGCTGCAACGTCACTTGATTTGACTCCATCACAGACTGAAAAAAAATTTCTTCATATCTGGTGCTTATTGATCAAAATTTAAAGTCTTAAGAATTCTGTAAGCAGAGTTAAATATCACAGGGCTACCAGAAAAATGATTGCAGATGCTTTCAATAATTTACTTTCATTTTTACTTTCTCGTATACGAAGTATACAAAGAGAAAGTATTGTAATCGGCAAAAAATTCGAACTCGAGATTTTGACGAATCTCCACGTTTTAGACCTCCCTGAATCAGAAAAACACAGTTTTGGGATTATGTCTGCCTGTGTGACTGTATGTCTGCGTGTCTGTGAACACGATAACTCGAAAACTGTTGAGATACAGGGATGAAATTTGGTATGTGAATTTGACACATAATTTGTAGGTTTCTATCAAATTTTGGACAAACTCCGTCCACGGGAAGTCTGTCTGTATGTATGTCCGGGGTCATATGAACACTATAACTCAAAAACTTGAATAGCTAGATGAATAAAATTTGGTACACAGTTTTATCATCATGAATGTAGGTCCGTAAAAATTTTGGGCCAAATTCGTCAAAGGCTTGACTGTCTGTCGGTCTGTATAATCACATACTTGTAAAAATTATATCTCCTAAACCCTTTGGCTTAGATAAATAAAAATTGGTATTTCTTTTGCTAATATAAATTATAGATCTGTGCTCAAATTTCGTTTCAATCCATTGAAAAAAAAGATGTTCAAATTGCATATTTGGTTCAAAATGCACATTGCGACTGTGTTTTGGCGAGCGTTTCTCATATTTTACTCAAGTTAGTACAGTTGGCTTTTGTCCTTGGCGGTCTACGAAGTATTGTAGCTTCGGATGCGCTTCGGAAATTATGGCAACATCCTAAACCCGAAACTTCGTTCTGACATTCTGCAGATGGAAGGCATGGTGAAATCTTACATGCCATTTGTAGTAAGATCTCGATCTCAAAAGCTTTAAATAAAGTTGCGGTACCTCAGCGCGCGTAAAAATTGAGAACTTACGCAATTTTTTTAATTATCATTTTCCTTTTACACATAATCATAAAAATGGGCGCAGGTCATCTTAAAATTATAATGACTCAGAGTTCAGAAAGCAAACGGGACAAATAATATAAGGGACGTATGGCAACCCTAGTTAGAGGGAAAATGACACCTTTTTGGGAAGTATACGAGAAAGTTTATTTTAAACCAGCGGGAGTGGTCTCCCCTAAAGTGCAAATTTTCATTGTCTTGATTGTGCTCGAATTTAGATTGTTTTTCTCAATTTGGTTTTTTCCCCGACAAATCGAATTCTTATTTTCGTCCAGCCAGCATCGAATTAGTCATTATGTCGTCATATAACATTGCAAGAACGAAATTAATAGAAAAATAACCACTTCCATTAGAACTTGCATCGAAAAATTATCAATAAATTTCAGTTGCTTAGTACCACTTCACTTCTATTGCAACCATTCCCAAAAAAAAATCGATAAAGTTCAGTTGCCAAAGACATTGTTAATTTAGTCATCAAGATTTAAAGAATAGCATTCTACTGATGCAACCATTTCTTTGAGAACACATTTTACTACCAATGTATTTCAAACACAATCAATAGAAAAATAACCACTTCTATTGCAACCATTCCCGAAAAATCGATAAAGTTCAGTTGCTTAAGATATTTCTAATTTAGTCATCAGGATACAAAGAATAACATTCCTCTGATGCAACCATTTCTTTGAGAACACCTTTTACTACCAACGTATTTGCATTAAATGCATTTTTTAAGGTTGCCATAAGTTTTAGCCAACGATAAAACAAAAACATAGGTATTCCAGTTTCTTTTCTCAAACTATAACGAAGTGTCCGAACTTAATAATTATTAATTAGTGAAATTAACAAAAATTAGTGCCATCGAATACGCTAAATGAATTTCTTTTCTTAAATAATCTCACAATCCCAAAGCCATTTTACTATAACATTACTAGAAAAATGGCCCTTTAAAGGATTAAGACACAGCTAATTTAGTCATCAAGATTTAAAGAACAGCATTCCATTGATGCAACCATTTCTTTGAGAACACCTTTTACTACCAATGTATTTCAAACACAATCAATAGAAAAATAACCACTTCTATTGCAACCATTCCCGAAAAAATCGATAAAGTTCAGTTGCTTAAGACATTTCTAATTTAATCATCAGGATACAAAGAATAACATTCCTCTGATGCAACCATTTCTTTGAGAACACCTTTTACTATCAACGTATTTCAAACACAATAAGGCTTTCTAAAAACCTCGCATGATTTCACAATTCCATGCGGGTGACCTTTCGAATTCCACCACTCATTCAGCAACAGTTCCGTTTGAAAAAGCGAACTGCTGGGAAAAATGGGACGTTGATTTGCAGCCCGCCCACATGAACGAAGAGATCTTGCACGGAAAGAGGGAAAAAACGATCTTCTCATTAACAATGAAAGAACAATAAATGAATTTTAAATGAATGTGACCTCAAAGGCATTTTAGTCATTTCCGACTGCACACTTAAGCATTGGGAAATTCTTTTTTGGGAAGCCGTTAATGACTTTGTAGCAGGGCCAGGTTTGGATGGAATTTTGAAGTGACGAGAGCAATGCAAGGACATTGGAAGATGGTTTATAAATAATATATGTATGTAAACTTTCTGAAAGTGTTAAAAGCATTGAGAAATGAAAAAAAGAAAAAACTTTACGTAATAAGTGCTTTATAAACAACAACAAATGCAATTTCATGTCTATAGTCTTTTATTGTGTAAGAAAATCAGCTTTACTTAATCGTAAGTGAAGCATAAAAAGAAACTTTGCATCAGTAATCCGGCAGATATCATACCAGAAGACTGACGGATTAACGAAAGTGTTCGGGTTCGACAGTAAAAGTTACGAATGTGAAGAGTCCATTTTTCTGCCCACTTTTTAAGAAATAAATTCAGAGAATTATGTGTACATCATCATATTATGTGTCATCTGCATAAATATTTATATTTCTTTATTTTCCGTCTAAAAAAGGAAGATTTGGATCACCTTGCATAATGCTACATTGTACTGTTCTCAAGCAAAATACAGCACGTGTTGAAAAACATGAGTGTTTTGCGCGTGTGCCTGAAATTCACGTTGAGAAACCGAAAGAAATCAATATTTTGAAAGAGGCAATCTAACCTGTTTATAAATAAATGAAACGGAACATTCATTACTTTCTCGGATACAAATTACAGAAAAAGAAAGTAGGGGAAGTGGGGTAAAACAGGATACCCAAGGTTTGCAGGCCTGCTGGAGCTAAACTATTCGCCATAAAGCTTGTCGAATTTTACTAGAATATTCTTTATTTGTCAGAGTTTAATATATCTCTCAGGAAAAGTCACAGTTTCATTACTTTTTTTACTAATGATTTTTTTGCAGAAAAAGTCAAAGTATCCCAGTGGGGTAAAACGGGACACATGTTAGCTCCGAGAAATTAGAGAAGACTAGATTTTCAGTGGAAAAGCAGCATATTTTTTATTTTATGTGACAATTTAAGAATAAAGCAATTTTCCAAGATTTAACAATAGTTATAATAGTTAAAACATTGTCATTCTTAAATTGTTAAGATTTAACAATAGTTACCGTAGTTGACAATTTAAGAATAAAGACAATTAGTTTAAGAATAGTAATAATTCACATAGCGTAGTCGTCTTTATTCTCCGCTCCATTGCAGATGTAGTGGACACATTTAGGGTTTTTTTTTACAAGACGGCTTTGCAGTATTGGTTCTTCATACTCTTCTCTTTTTGATTTGGGGGTTCTGTTTTCTGAGTCGCCATGAGACAATTTTCTCTTCTTCTAATTGTTGAAAATTCTTTCCATCACATTATTTGACGCAAAGGACAAATAGGAATGGCCCTCACAAACTATATAACAACCTAAGAAAATCCTCTCGGACGGGTATCCGTAGCTTCCCCTAGTATCCCGTTTTACCTCACAAGAAGTATCCGGTTTTTCCCCGTGTACAGAGGTCACAAGAAACGAAATGGAACATCGCAATTATTGGAGTAAATCCTTTTTCTTTTACAGAGTATAAATCCTTAGTAAACGTATAATGAGGTGTACTAAAAATGGTTTTTAAAAGTGTAATGATTAAGTAAGGATAGTTTAGAATTGTACGAACATTTGAGAGGTGACGTCATAATACAAATAAACCTTTACAAACGAAGTAAATTTAACAACAAAATGAAACTATGACCATTCTCTTTTTTTCCCTAGTGGAGAATTGAGTATTTATCCACTAGAAAGAAGAATTAATAACGCCAAAATCAAAGTATCCCGTTTTATCCCACTATCCTTACTGCAATCCTCAGAAATAGTGGATTCGAAATTTGAATGAATCTAACTTTTAGCCCGCATTCAGTCTGAAACAGTTTTTGGAATTCCGTCCGTCGTCGGTCCGATTGTGAACTCCATAATTCAGAAACTCAGCGAGATGGATGAAATTTGACCTTTTATATAGGATGTCCACAAACTATTGTCGATGTTTCCTTACCTCATAACTTTTGAAACAGAACAAAGATAAACACACTGGTGTGCAAAAATTAAGCAACATTCGCCCATTGTGTTTAGAGTATACAAGGCTGGACGGGGTGTGTACCCCTTGATTAGTCTTTATTTTTGAGTACTAACTACTGTTGTACCACCCCAACCATTTCTCAGCACAAATTTTATTGATAACGCCAAGGTTGAGGTAGAGACAAACAACTCTAATGAACTTTATTCCATTTAAGTCAAAGATTAATTTAATTGAGTGTAGAAACAGTATTGGTTCAAAAGTCAAAGAAAATGGAAACTGCATTGAAATAATTTTGCGTTGACTTACGATAAGAAGTAACAATCACTAAATATTAGTCTACTTTTTCTTTCATGAACAGGCTTTCGGATTCTCACAATTAATTTTTCATACGAACTTTAGAATATTCTAGAATTCTCTCATTTGTGTTTTCCACTATTACCAAGATCTCTTTCGCGTACCCAGGGGTACGCGTATCACAGATTGAGAACCTCTGTTCCATCTTATTAGATCATTCCTTCTCTGCTCTCTTAACTAAGGTAGAGGAGCGATTATCCGGTAAGTGTGAATCGTATTCGATTCATATGGCGATCAATGTTGAGTAGCTTGAAGGAAATAAGAACAAAACTTCGAAGTGGTGGTAGCTATCGAAAATCCCTTAGTACAAAAGTTGTGGTAGTTTCCTGGAACGTAACGCAATAGAGACTATACTCCGTTTCCAAACAAATGTAGATGGGCAACAAAGCGAAAAACTGCCGCGTGGAAATTTGTGTTTAACTTAGAGTTGCACTTTATGACGGTAAATAAATTTGCATGTTCATAATCTTCAAAAGTTGCGAGGTCAGGAAACACCGACAATAATTTTTGGACACCCAGTATTACTACAGTTGTAGATCTCCAAATTTTGGGCCATTTATCTGCCAACGGTTTGACTGTAGATCTGTCCATCCGTGCGTACATGAACATTAGTAAACGTTTTTACACTTTATCTTCGATTTACGAACCTCCACATTTACGAACGCAAAAAATAAATTTCGAAGTTAAACGTAATTTCAGGTTGCATATTTTGGTTTTCAATAGTAAACAAATATATATGTTACATATTACACATTCACAGTAATTATACTATATAGGATGATTTTTTATAACCCGTTCGATAGAAAATGTTGAGTATAAATCAGACTTACTGAAGTTCTGACCGACAGATCGCAAAAGCACACATCTACCATTATTTTTTATAAAGAGTTTCCCAATAACGCATAGTATAAGCCAATCCAAAACTATTTACATTTTATATTAAACCGAGTTAAGGACAATCCCAAACTTAGCATAATCGCAGGTTTGGCATTCGCCTTTAAACATTTAAAAGTTTGAGCTACGGAATTTGGAGCCTTTTGAAATTGGATCAATTCTTAGAGTTCTGGAAACTAGCGTAAAAATCTTACAATATAAACTGCTAAATTTATGAATTATCCACAAATATATGCATTTACATACTAGTCACAATATATAAAAATATCGAGATGTTTCCAACAGAAAAATTGCTTTCAAGAAATTGTATTACTTTAAACCAGTGGTTCCCAAAGTGGGTTCCACGAAAAAATTTAAGGGTTCCGCGAGACAAATATTATTTGATTAAAAAAAATAAGAATGGTGTTTAATATATTCACACATTTTCCTCGTAAAGTTTACAGTCGACCCCCAAAATTGTAATTTTTTTTTTGTGCAATATACCGGTGTATGGATGTTTAACCGAGATCAAACTTTCGATCCTACCAATAGATGGCCGTAGTGGCAGATTCTAAACTTTTCCGGGATACTGCTTTGGCGATTGTCTATCCGAGATGACTAGACGATTGTCTAGCCAAGGGACATAGACTCTATGTCCCTTGGCTTCTTATAACAACACCAGTTGATCCATACAAAACACGCTTTTATTTGTTTTCATCATAGTCACTGACTTTTCTGCATTGCATATTCTTAAAAGACAACGATTAAATGAAAAAGAAAAAAAAAATAATAAAAGTAATGTATAAAAAAATAAAAAACTGGATTATTGAAAAACCCTAAACAAAAACGGAGCCTTTTCACACCATTTCCGGTAGAAATACATGGGCATGGGCGGAAGGATATACCGGAAGACTATTAGGAGGGCTGGTTTGTTTGTAAACAAAGTCGGTTAACCATCCATTTGAGCCAATGCTATTGTGCCCTTGTATTATAAACGGTAACTAATTCAAATACCGTAATATCTAAAACTTAAAAATTGCCCTTATAATGGATCGTTGGTTAGAAAATGGGTCGTTAAAGAAAACTGACGTTGTTAGTAGTAATGCAGAATCTAAAGATACGGCTATTCTGGAACCCGCAATGCAATCAACTTCCAGTTCCGTACAGCTACAGCCTCATCTTCCAACTCCACCATCTTCCAATTTTGGACAAGTGGCATCAACGAAAAGACGTAAATATGATACTAGTTACCTGTCGTTTGGATTTACTAGTACTGGTAACGAGGAGGCTCCGAATGCGGTTTGTTTGCTTTGCAACAAAATATTGGCAAACAGCTCATTAGCACCAACAAAACTACCGAGGCATTTGGAAAAAAAAAAATCACCCAACAGATAAAGGCAAAGATATTTCTTTTTTTTTTTATAAGAAAACTTGAAAGCCATAATAACAGCTGAACTTTTATGGAAAAAAATTCAAAACAGATAAAAGATAACGGAAGCGTCGTATAAAGTATCTTACCGTATTGCTCTAGCAGGCGAGGCACATGTTATTGGTGAGTCACTTATTAAATCTTGTGTTCAAGATATCGTTTCGTCTGTATTGGGCGAAAGTTATAGTAAACAAGTTGAAAGTGTGTCTCTAACAATACTGTAAAAAAGCGTATTAACGATATTGACGATGACATTGAATTAGAACTTATTTCACGGTTGCAGGTGTGTAACGCTTATGCATTACAACTAGGCGAGTCTACAGACGTTGCTGTATTAGCAATTTTGCTTGTTTTCGTTCGGTATGATTTTAATAAAAAAATTGAAGATTTGCTTTTATGTGAAAGTGTGAACATTAACACCACGGGGGAGAATATATTTAACTGCATTGATAATTTTATGACAACGCATGAAATTGGGGAAAATGTATTGAAGTATGCAGCGATGAAGCAAAAGCAATGACAGGAAAAGTGCGTGGTGTTGTAGCACGGATTAAAAATGTTGCAAAAAACTGTAACGGTACTCTTCACAGATATGCATTAGTAACAAAAAGGATTTCGGCGACATTTAAATCTGTTCTAGACGAAACAGAGAAGATTATTAAGTTTATCAAAAGCAAACCATTGCAATCACGTATTTTCAAAGCCATGTGCGAAAATATGGGAAGTCTTCACACCACTTTACTTCTTCATACAGAAGTTAGATGGTTATCGCGTGGTAAAATGCTTGTGCGATTATTTGAATTGCGAATGGAACTGATGGCTTATTTTATTGGTCATAAATTTGAATTATCAGACATTAAATAATATGGCTTGGCTATCTACACTTGCATACCTTGCTGATATATTTGGAAAATTGAATGTTTGGCTCTGCAAGGAAAACAAGTCAACATATTGCAAGCAAAAGATAAATTGTATTTTCCTTGAAAAGGCAACCAATATTGGATTTCAGCTGTGGAGCAAAATAACTTCGAGTGTTTCCAGACGCTTAGTGATTTTCTCGAAGAATCTGAAGTGGATTTAGATATGGAAATCCGTGATGGTATAAAGACACATCTGTCCAGTTTACAGCAATAACTCTGATTATTTTCTAAACTTAGAGAATCAAGATAATTACTGGGTACAAAATCCTTTTAAAATAAAAGAAAAACCAAAAGGATTTCATTCCATGGATTATGAAAATTTGATTGAATTGAGTTCGGATACACAATTAGAAGCCAAATTTAGAACAGTTTCATTAACAATATTCTGGTCAGATGTATTCGATGAATATCCAAATTTAGAAAAACAGGCTATTCGAATTCTATTGCTGTTTGCAAGTACTTATTTTGAAAACCCATCTTCACACAAATATGTTGCGACAAAAACCAAATATTATAACAAACTTGATGCTGCACCAGATACGCGAATTCAATTATCAAACCTAACGCCTAATTTTAAGAGAATCATGGAATCAAAGAAGCAGGTTCATCCTTCACATTAAAGATTTTCCATTTTAGTTTATGTTTTGTATTTTTATTATTTCTATGATGAATCGTTTTTTTAGTTTTGCTTAATTCAATAAAATCTGAAATGCCAAAATACTTGCTTCATTTAATATCAGATATTATTTTTGAAAGTCGTTAATTAAAAAATATTCAGGGTTCCGCGATCATTGGCAACAAATTTTGGGGTTCCACGACCAAAATAGTTTGGGAACCACTGCTTTAAACAAATGACAAGTTTTAAAAGAAACACTTATAATTGTCAAACATGTTCCTAATTAGAACCGTCATAAAACAGAATGAACACATTCCAGAGAATTTCTTTGGCATGATTAACGATTCTATAGATCATACGTTTCAGTTATTTACAAACAAAGTTTTTCCAATTAAAAAAACTTAGTGTATTGGTATGAAAAAGATATCCGACATTTAAAGAAAAGCATCGTAAAATGAAAGCATAGAAAACTAAAAATATTACCAACTATCAAGAAAACAAATAGGAATTTTACTTTACACCATTTAAAGCAAGTCTGTAGGCTGTCATAATGAAGTTCGAAGCAAAAGGTTTTGAATTAAAAACGGCAGTTACAAATTAAATAAAGTAACTGAATTTTGTATTAAGACACTTTCTGAAAATATAAAATTCTTAGGTATTCCGAATTCTCGAGACGAGTTCAACCTTGTTGGATTAAGCTAGTTTACAATAGTAACGGAACAAAGGTAAAGGTAACAAGTTAATTGGCATAGTCATTAATATAAGCGGTTTTGTGCCACGAATTGCACCTTATAATTTCGAATATTACACAGATAAATCGTTAGTTTCTTTTAATGGCACAAGGGCCAATTTGGCCATACTGCGCCAAACGTTCGTTACTTTCAGATCACAAAAGAATTTTAAACAATGCAAGTCGTAAAATTAAATCATTAAAAGTTAAATTCACTTAAAGGAAAAAAAAAAAACAGTCATTGCGATTGCCCCCCCCCCCAAGGATGCCGATAAATCGTTGAACGATATTTATGAACCCGTAAATACACCTTTGCACATTCTTGCAATATGGGCAGTCTGAAAACTTTAGAAGCGACATTTCGGGCATTAAAAAATTACTAAAACATCTTTAGGCGACTTGCTCAGTAATAATACTGTTACAAACATGGAAAGTCGCTTCCCAGCAATGCGAGTCTTATGGTTGGAAAGAGAGTTTTACAGGGGTAAGTATGAGATGACCGACAGCAGCCACGTCTGGACCCCTGACCTTGGCGACGAAATATGGGATCTCAAAGGTGCTGGAATCTTCGATATCTCTATTAGCAGAGGAGATATGCATGAATGTATTAGAAGATTCCATGTGACGTCACGGCCTGCCGCGAGAGACTATAAGGAGAGCGCTTGGATGACGGAGGGTGTGTTGACCGACTGGGATCGCCTCGAGAGCTTTGTCCGCAGAGCGATCTAGGAATCTGGCGAGCTGAGGGCCATTTAAAGTGCAGTTATTGTCGTTACTAGTTATTTGTTATCTAACACAAACAGTCAGCAAAGTGCTGACCTGTTATGACCTGTGAATTGTCTGTTTACATTGGTAATCTGTGCAAGAACTGTTTCCTTTACCTGTACTACGAGTTTTCCTGCACATTTGTAAATAAACCTTCATTCTCCATTATCCTGCGTGTTGGACTGTTTAGATCATACACCCACAGTAAGACTTTTGCAACAATACTGTTTAAGAGGAGAATGAAAGCTTGCACAAGATTAATACACAGAACACTTTAGTTCGTACAACTAGGATTTTTAGAAAAATAAATTTCCAGTCTTGAAATGCCATAGCCACCTAAATGTTCAAGACCGCTTAAAATTCAATCACCAGACGGGAGGGAAACTTTAGCATACAAGTAACAAGCCGATGCGAAAAGCTTTCCAAAAGGGATACGAATTTCAGCTGGAAACGTCTTTGTTACTAATATTGGGAAAGGATCAAAAGTGAAAACTGCGAACATTTAATTTTCGAGTTAAGCTTTTATTTACAAGCAGTGCTTGCGTAGCAGATGGATTTAATTTCGCCTTCTTGAAGTACAATCTTAAAATTACACAAACCGAAGCTGCTGTTACAACTCGTGGGCGTACAAGGAAAATCAGCTAACGGCAGTTTCTTCTCACTTTTAATTTTGATTACCTTTGTAACAGATTTGGATTACATCAACATCCTACATTTGACAAATGAATTAGCTGACAATTTAAACAATTCCCAATTAAAGTTCTGGATCGTAACTTCTATAAAGATGTTCTAAAGCGAGTAAGCGCATGCATTCTTAAGTTACAATATGAAGCGAAGCCTGTTTCTTCAAGATACAATAACAAGTCGATAGCAAATATTGATTAAAGAGAATAAAGATTCAATATTAAGTAGAAATAAGTTTATTTATGGAAAAATTTACATCAACTCAACAAAGGCAATTTTGCGTTTGACTATAAAATTTAAAAAATATACAGTATTGCATACATGAAAGAAAACAAAGTCATTGGAATCGTACAGGATAAACCTTCGCAGAAATCTAATCGTGAAATGTACAAGTGGCAGGAAATACTAGTCTCAAGAATATTCTCCATCAACAAATCAGACTTGAGTCTTTCATAAAGACTGCGTACAAGAAAGGACAAGTTACAAATTTTAATATAAAAAGCTGAAAAATGTACAAATAAAACAGTATACTACAGCTTAAAATAGTACATACAATATGGACAGGAAAAAAAAAAAGATTTAAAATCTACTCTATCAAGTTAAATTTCTACGTGGAATGAAGGATAAATTTACAAGATTCGTTGAGAAAGTGGGTACAGGGATAAATTCCACTCCAGTGAGAAATCAAGGAAATAGAAGACTGAAAGTTGAGATAGAAGTTTAAACAGCAAATAGAGATGCGTGCGTTGTTTTCAAGTAGTCAAACTCTTGAAAGTAGGAAGACAGGTTAATATACAATATTTTATTCGAATAAACAAAATTTACTAACTAGTTAAGGTACACTAAAATACAGTCTAGATATGATCCAGAAGCATTAAGTGCACCTCAGAATGATTTATACAAGATTTAGCATTAACCAATTGGTAAAGGGTGGACGATGTATTTGTACAATAAAAATAAATTATTCATTTTCCGTTTTTACTCCGAAGTTGCAAAAACCCATCTTTTGGAGTGCGACGATAGACAAAAGAATTCGAACGTTCTTCGATGCCAACGAGTTTCAGAAGATTAAATGAAGAGCAAAACCTACGACAAGATTTTAGTCTTAACGCGATTGGCTATGCAGTTGTTAACTTAATGGCAGACAATAGGAAAGGGACAATGAAACTTTCTGGACAGCAAGATTTATGCTAGTTGCTTCTGGCACGTTTTCGCTTGCAGTTTTATGGATTGTTTTATTTCTGAACTTAAGACACCAGCAAAACCGATGGAATTTTTACGATGCGAGTCTTGGTTACTAGAGAGATTATTAAATCTGTAAATGTTTAATTAACGCTAAATGATTGTTAAATTTTGAGTATATTGAACTCTAATTACTAAACAATCCAGTCTATTTTCTTTAGAAATTTGTTCCTTGCTCCCACTCACTATACATGCGGTTTTGATTCAAATCTACGTTTACCTATTCACCGAGTTTTCAAATCAAGACATTTTGACTTCGATGGTGATCAGGTATCGAGTTCAAAAATGTCTAGGAATTTAGAAGACTGTCTGTTAACTGGCTAGCACAGCTACCGACAGTCCTTCGCAAACTAAAGTTCTGAAGTCAGAAAATACTTCAAGTGCAATTCAAATTCGGAACCAATTCTGCTGAAACAGACCAAGATAAGGTTTCGATTAAAATGCCACTTTATAGCAATTAGAAATATCGAAAGACCTATATATTGGTACTCGTAATCGTTAAAAGGTAAGAAAATGTTTGCCAATTAGACCATTTAATTGCTAAATATCCGATTGCCAATACTATTAAGCCATTTCTTGCATTCACTAAAGATATAATGCAATTCCACCAGCTTTGCTTGGCGAGCAGTATATTGAAGCCTATATTCACCGTTTTTTATATTATTGTCAAGCTGCCCGTATTCCTATTGCATGGAGTGGGAAATATTAGTTATAATGAGACCCAACTTGTATTGAAATTTCGCGCTCAATGTAAAAATGACAATTCTGCATTAGTTCTGCAATGCGATACAAAGATAAGCATGGGAATCTAAAAACTCGATCTCGTAAATGTGAACCAGACGAATCCCGTTAATTTAAATCTGCCTTCGGTACCAACAATAAACTACTTTAGAAACGTTTAAGACATTCACGTTTAGTGGGACTACTCGTAAGAATAATTAATCGATTTGAAGTTTAATGGAAGAGGGGGCGAGCGAGTCTAAATACGTTCCACCTCATCGAAAAAGTAGCAACACCGGTTTTATTTCCCAATTACATTTCAAAATTTTAACTCGAAGTTGCAAGTTTTATCTGTTAACAGAGAAGACTACTGCTATGCAAGGATTTTACATTTTTGAAATTTAAAATCTAGATCGATTGAATTTAACAAGTTCCTGCGCATTTTTGTTCGAAACATTTTGGCCGTGATGTTGGCCAGCCACCACGATCAAAATGCTTTGTTTAAAGTAGAAAGCGGAGCGTTTGCTTCCCGCGGCGAAGCAAATGTCCGCTTTCAGCTAAAGGGCAGAATTATCGTTAAAAATTCTTTGATAATTTATGAAAGTTTTAAATTTCCATTCATAAGCGACGCAAGCTCAAAAGGCAAGGTTTTATTAAAAATTAGTGTTCACTTAAGAAATGCTGCAGTTTATATTTGAATCTTAAAGTTTATTCTCTTCATCCAAATTCAAATCAGAGATTACTTGTCTGGTTCACACATTCAAGAGACCTTGAACAAGATTTGTTGTCAGGAGTTAGAGGAATCTAACATTCTTTACCATGCGGACATTGCCTTATAATATTTAAAGTTCAGATGAGCATTGATCTGGATTATAATTTAACACTAGGCAGTCAAACCATTGAAATAAATAGCCTTGAATATTGAGACGCAAATTGAAGAACTCCTGTGCCGGCTTAATTTTAAATTTAGTTTACTTGACCCTTATTAGATCAGTTTCAACGTTTGCATTAGTTTACCAATAGCCATTAGTCTGACCGCATTTAAAGTTGGAATGTCCAACAGGAGGAAAGTTTCCCTTTCACCACGAAAATTTAGCGGCTAAAGTCGATTCGAGTCTCGCTTACCATGAAAACCGAGTTGAGCTTGTAGATGTTTTTGGAATTTTACTGTTTCGGTTTAAAAGTTTCGAAGTTTTAAATTAAATATCAAAAATTTACTTCATCAGGAATACAATAACTTCACAATGCCTCAAAAGTGGAAGTCGCATCTTTCTAAATTCGACAATCAAGAGACCCTCGTGATTTAGAAGGATCAATAGACATTTAAGTAGAGTTTTATAATTAGCCTGAAAATTTTCATGTTATATGAAGTCGAGGTTTCCAGCTCGTGCATTTTGAAACCGGTAAAATTAGTTAAAACCAAATACTGCGTGAATATTTATCGATGGCTTAAGTCTATCTTGTCGAAGTATACACCGTCCAGCCTTGAGAAAGTGCATTTATACGAATTCATTTGAACCAAGTTTGATCATAATACAGAGAAAGTACTACAATTATAAAGGAAAAAATTACCTATCGGCAAATGAGCACCATTGCTTTTAGACAATTTCTTGCTATTATCAAATACAGTTTTGAAAATAATCCGATGACAGACAATACAATTTGGGCCGTGTTTTAAGACTCGTGGTTCACAATATTGGTTTTAAAAATTGCCATAAGGCAGTCAGAAAATGTACAAATTTAATTTACAAACTAAATTTAAACATGAAACAGCAATACTAATTCATGTGAAATCGTTGACAGTTGCAAGGGAACTTCAAAATACAATACAAATTTAAAACTTGTCTTCCAATTCAGTTTATTTCAATATATAGCTCTAAAGCAAGAAAAACTTAACCTAGAGACGATTTGCAGGACACTGTTATGCAGACAGCTTTAGATAAAATTATTCCGCGTGTAGGAAAGTTCTACCAAATTCAAGATTGCAATTGGAAACTTTTCGTTGCAAGGTAAAAATTGTACATTTCAGACCAATTTAAATTATTAACAAAACATTCTCATTAATAAACATTTCATCAACATTTTCATGTACATCTCATTTAATTCATTAACAAACATTGACATTCCAACTTTACAATAAATTAAACCGATGTTGAATACTGAAGAAATTTAAAATCAAGTGAAACGGACGATTCCAAGAATTGAATTCAAAAGGAGTTTATGATGCTGAAGATTATCAATTAAGGCTACTTTGCGTCTGATGGGTACCGTTCAACGTTTCCTTTGAAATCCAACCCAACGGATGCGAATTTGTTCGATTCCAAGCCTCTTACACCTTATAATTACAAGTTTATTTCGCTTCAAGATTCCTCGGAATATTTAGAATTTAAGATTTTCTTGGTTTAAGTTTTTGGAAGATAAAACAGGAGTCGCAAAGTAGGAGAAGCGTGGCCAGCGTTTCATCGATTATTTAAGCTAAAACTGATGGATTACTTTGAAACAAACTGCGACCACTACTCAAATTAAGGGATGTTCACAAGTTTTCATACATGGATTATCAAGCGCGGTTTAAAAATTAGTTTTCAAAATTAGATTTCAAATTAAAAGAATCATTGCGTTACTAAAATTAGCCATTTAAACTAGATCGGTCATCGAAAAAGGAAAAGCGGCAATGTTAGAACCTAAATAGCATATCCAAATTCATTCCGTTTTTCCTTTCTAAAATTTCCTCAAACCATCACTCGAGAACTTGGTGGATATCCGGCAAGAATTTTAAAATAATGAGAATCCTCAATTGAAAGTCGATGGAAAATACTAGGATATTCGAAAACCGATAGTTAACTGTCCGAAATGGTTTTATCGATAAACGTCACTGCTGTCAATAGGTTGGTATTGTGGTCGTGGAGAAGTAGAATTCCTGCAATTAGGATTTACAGACATTCTTTAAACATGTGAAACTTGAAATCTTGCAAGAACTTTCCATTTCTCGCGCTATATAAAGTAATGCCTTGCCATTTTACTCTAATATTTAAACTATAGCGAGGAAACATTTGTACCAACACATTGGCGTAGATATTCGAGGCATTAAATTTTAGGTCATCTACTTGCTGTTTAAGTTTGAATTCATCGATAGTTGCTACCAATGGTTGATGTGCAAATTACACCCATTCTCAGATATTCCCTCATTACACCAAGAGATCGAGCCCATAGACTAGTTATGGCAATTGAAATCCAACTCAACCCGAAGTCCTAGCACTCCTGCCACCCCGTTAAACACGTCAAGTACCAGTTCCCTGGGGACCAGTACTTTCCGTTTAGGCTGCCGGTCCCAAACAGCCAAGACGGAAAGTACACAGGGACCGGCTTATTACTTGACGTGCCAACATCCATTCTACCTCTCCTCGAAGCCCAGTTTTTTCATTCAAATAATTCCCAAAAGAATAAAGTGCAATTTGCACTTTTAACAGTGGCATTTGCAACTATCGATAACCATTAGATATGAACCAAGCATGATCAAGGAGAGAATGAGCAGCTTCAGTTGGTACAAAGCACCTTGAGCACCCAAAGGTAGAAGTCCGACTTTGCTCCAGTGCCTGCCACGCATTAGCCGAGCATAATGGAATGGCCTTCAAGCCTAGGGTGGCCCTACCAATCGATTAAATTCTCGACGTACTTCACCCATTCCGCCCATTATCGAACCGAGATGGTTTGAGGAAGACATCTGTTCATAGTGACCGCACGAGATAAAAGTCAAAATTCGGAAAGTATTGCCTTATAAAATTTCTAACAAAGTGAAATAGGCTTATCGATAAGAAAAGGCAAGTGCTCGTCACCAAGAGCATACAAGAAATCACCGAATGAAAGACTTTTATAAGATAATTTAGAGAAAACTTTCAAGAGTCTATTTTTCTAGCAATATTGGTTTAAGGAATTTCGGATGAAGACCGATCTAGTTGTAGGCTTTGGATATATAGATTAAAACCTTAAGGATTCAGCCGTGTTCAATTAGAATTTTGCTGGATATTGAATCATTAATCCGCGTTTAGTCTACCTGGATTTCCGTCATCCATGAACAATGAATTTCAGCGACTACACCTTAGTGTTGGTTGATATTGCGAGGGCCGTTAAGCTTTGGTAGTTTCATATAAACCTAAACTTTGGATGCAAGGAAATTTAGATTTTATTTTGAGACATTTAAAATCAATTAATACAGTAGTACCTGAATCTCAAGACAAGATCTAGCCGATGAAATTTAAAGGACACTCGAGTCTTTGCGACAATTGTCCATAAAACAGCGCTTTCTTCGAAAGTCTTATTAACTGGCGTTCATATTAATGATTTTTGCCTTGCATTTCATACGAGATAGCAGATTTTACGGATGCTGAAAATACTGCCTGGACCTGGAATCGAACATGCGCCCTTCTTATGCACCACCAGTACTAATCTCTAATCTGCATAAAGTCTATCGTTTAAAATAACAGTCCGTTTCACTTTGAAAAGTCCAAGTTTTAAACTTAAGTGACGCCGTTCCAAGTTAACGCTTTCACAAAGCGAGAAATCAATTGATAAATTCAATGAAGTTCCCTTACAGAACAATTTTAGTTAAAGTTAAATGCATATTATGCTATACAAAAACGCTTTCATAGATCAAACATCGAGATCTAACTCTTAAGCACACGACTTAAGTTCATTATCGATTACATGGCACGTGACGATTACATGATAAAAATAGTCACAAATCCGTTTCCTATAGATCATCAAGGAGAACCCTTACTTCACACGTGCACAGACCTGTAGAAGAGTTCGTTACAGACATCTATACGTCCCGACAAGTAGCGGTGGAGATTCCAAGTTCTTTTACACACTCCAATTTATCAAGTTGATCATTGCAATCTATGAAACTGATCAAAGTTGCCTTTGAAACGTTGCTCTCCTAGTTGTGAAGATTCAAAATTCCAGTAGCCAAGTCTTCCGTCACACTACGGCCCTTTTCAATCAATGACTGTTGTTGGAACGCAGACGGTAATAACCTATAAATAAAAGTCGGAGTTCAAATGTCGGTAATTTCTGAACAGTTTTCTACATGGCAGAATCACAGTCGCTCAGTTTAAGTCTGGAATGGTAAAGTTACTTTGCGGACTGAATGGGAGGAATGTACAACTCAACGTTACCATTCCAGATTTACCATACCGAATTACTAATAAGCATTTGTTTTATGCATTGCCATAACAATTTTTTTAAATACAAATTTAAGAAAAAATTGAGAATATAATCCTATTAAAATAGAAATCATGAAGGCTTTCCAAGACATTCTGAACTATGTTACTTGTATCAATTTTATCTAGCCAATATTGAATAAAGTTCAAAATACTCGCAGTGCTGAAGTCATTTGGAAAAATTCGTCCCCAATACTTTTTGGGCAATCAAAGATATATTGCCCGAAGATACTAGTATCAAAATGTCAAACAAGAGATTATGGGCAACAAAAGCTTGCATAAACTGGTTGATCTCGAAAAGTACAATGATGAAAGTTAGCGTTGCTCCGCCTTCAAAACTGGCATTCTCGATGCCCGTTTCCACCCATCACACGCACACTTCGGGCAAAGCCCTTTTCATGACAATTTCAAGATTGATTCGACATCGAGATTAAAACTTATATTAACTCCTTGCCACAACATTTTATTTAACCTCTTGGATGCCCCCATTTGGGATATTTATTATTTCAATCTATTTAAGATGGTAAAAGATACTAGAGATAATTGGGCGTGACAAGGCGATTTGTATTTAAAATTGTTACGTTGGCTTAAAAAATTCAATTCGATGCCCGTGTCGGAAGTCATTGTATTAACTACATTTCCCTTCAGAGGTAAATGACCACTCGGGCCGATAGGCCCATTTACACATTCATTTTATATTGAACGAGTGTTTCTATATTCGCCAGTATGTACAATGAAGCAACACATAAGGTTTACAAGTTAGAATCGCACCAATACACATATCTATTCTAGTGAGCAAAGAACAAGAATTTAGGGAAAATTTAAAATCTGCAGATCATAAGCAAATGTTTAATTTTTCCCTCCTAGTCCGTATGGTTCAGCTTTTACTTATCCACGAGTATTCATGAATTTTTGTATAAACTAGGCGTTTAAGTACATTTTCTACCATACTTTGCGCTTCTTGGATATTATGTCGCGATTTTACGGAGATTCGTTGGAAGTCATCACCTTAAAACTGACATGGCTGCTTGTATTATGCCTCTTGGGCATAAATTAATAAGCATGTCTGGCAACTTTTTGTTTAAAGTGAGAAGCCAATCAAATTCCATGAACGGCAAGATTCAAAATCTTGCAATTCACTTTAAAAAGAAACTAAAATGCAACACGCAATTATAGATACCCTCACTCAAGAATTGACTAGCTAATGAATGGCTTTACATTTCCGAAAGATCGAGAAATTCATTGCAGGAGAAAAGATCTTTAAATCATTGAGCAATTACAAAAAATATCACCTTTGGGAAAATTGTAACCATCATGCGGGGTCTATCGCAGTGAAGATTGGTTAATGGTTGTTTCTCATCTTCATAGACTGGTTGAAGGATTCATTCCATCAAGAATGAGGCAAACTGGTAATTGTCAAGAGTCCCATTTTCAAATCCGGAAGGCAACTTTGAGAGTTGCTCGAAATTTCTGCAACAGTTAAAGTTCGTTTAAGAAACATTTCTACACTTAAAAGATGTATATGGCGCAAGAGCCATTTTTAGCCATGATGAGCCAAAGACACTATTTGAAAGAACTAATTTTTGACAAGAAACAAGCACACAATAAAAGTACAGAAACCCCTCAACTATTGAAAATGTTAGCATCGCGTTAAAATACAAGTCAAACCACTTTGTTCAATTATACAATTAAAAATAAACTTCAATAAGCAGTTGTAGTTTATAATCTCTGGCCGTTTTTCACCACCAAGGATTATAGTTTCGAGAGGAACATATCGAGTAGAGTGTCTACCGTTTTACTACAAGATGTAGGAGCACCTTAATATCCTTCCGGTGGATTTAGAAACTGCAATTTGCAAGCCAAGATTTAAAGTCCTAAAATTCTTCCCAAAAACGAGAATGAAAACAAGTAAACATCGTTCGCTCGAAGATTCGATAGTTAGGAAGATCTGGAGGAACATAAATTGTCTCCTCGACGACACAAGTTATAATAATGAACTTTATCGTGCAAAGACGTATCGGGGAAATCCTCGACCACTTCGCGCAAGACTATGGGCATTTTTCCCACTAAAAGAAGCATGGAGTTTGAACTTCACAAGGGGTAATAATCAAAAACGAGTCTTTTTACAAGATAGTTTTCAGCAAGATATTTGCGCCCTATTAACTTTAAAATTTTCCTGGCATAAAACTTTAAGCTAGTAGTTTTATTTTACTGGTTTTTAAGGAAGATCTTCATAAGTTTATGTTGCCAAGTAGTAGCAACACAAAAGACGTAGAGTCGCGAAGCATTTTCTTTAATTTTTCAACCGCAGTTTCGCAAGTCACACGAACGCGAGAAAAATCTAGCGAATTGTAATATTAGCTGCTCAAATATTCAAATTTGACAGGCTTTCGTGTTCTGAAAAGTACTTAGAGGCATAATTAATCACCGAATAAAAGGGCTCATTTTATAGCTTCGAGAAGTACAAGTCTGTTTTTTTTCCTGTAAAATTAGTTTCAAGTCTAATTTTCAACAATCAAAAATCAAGCAGTTTCGCAGTAATGTGCCATCTACAATTGTGCCAAGAAAAATCATTCGAGTGCATTGTCGCAATTGCTCAAAAAGCAAGAGTAAAATTACGATATTAACCCCTTGAACTGCAATTTAATTGAACACCCATTTAAATGTCATTTCGCATTTGCCATTTTCATCCATATAAAAATGAAGAGACCCAAGACAAGCATATACAAGAGAAAGCGTCTTTTGAATTGTTACTTTAATTTTTAAAATGTCAGAAGTTATGCAGTTCGATGCACGAAACCGACTAGTCACTTCAGTACAAGTTAAACATCACGTTCTTCATTTCCAATTTGATATGCAGATTGATTTAATGGCATTTATTACAAGAGCACTAAAGGTAATTTTTTTTTAAACTCACTCGAGTCTCGGGGTTTTCCCCTGCTTATAACATGAAGTGCACGACAGCATTTAGGACTCCAATAAATGTACTATACTGAATGACTACACTATATTGTTAGTCGTTTACAGGCACTAAATTATTAAACTTTCACGAGAGCAATACTCTAAACTTTTTTTCCTCTATAATATCTAGTATCACTGCTCGTTTATTCCAGATGCTAAAATAGGCCGGCAAGCATAGTACACAAGTTACACCCTCCAGTTGCGCATCTATCCCGCTATACAAGATAGTGCTTGGCTCCCACCATTACAACTTTGCATATATAACAATTCTTTTCGTTCAATAGTCTTTGGTCCCATTTGCAATAGTTGCACATGGAGATTTAAATTATCTGCAATCCCGAGTTATTCCAACGGTAAATACGAGTTAAAAACAGAAGAACCGAATTGTACTGTTGAACACTTTAAATTTGGGTTTAATATTTCCTATTTAGATTTCAGGATAAACGAATAACTTCATCTCTATCGAAGAGATTTTAAACCGAAGTTGCAAATGAAGAGTACAACAAATGTAAAAAATATTGGAAGTTTCAATTAGAAGACTGTTGTGGCACAGCTTGGATATTTAGCACCAAATCTTTTAACGGTTATTAGATAATGGCCTATGAGAGAACGCGGTTAGAGGAAATATTAGATACGCATCATTCGTCCACATTTAAAAATACCACGTTTCTTTTCCAAATTCATTCCTATAGTTATGAAAACCATTACAAATTTTATACATCAGCATTTAACATAAAAACGAGAACAGTTAAAACACCAGCCCAAGAACGATTTTAAGTTCTAGATCAAAGCATTTTTGTGGTCATATCGGTGGTTGACTTTAAATACCAGCCGTTGATAGCCTATAACCATTATTTATCGAAATGAAAATCCATTGCTCATTCAACTCATTAAATAACCATTCTTATGTTTCAGAATTGTAATGCAAATGAAAACTTAAGAAATATTACTTACAAATGAAAGGATAAACTTGAACAGTTTTGTCATCAGAACTCTTGGCAATATATGCCAACATTTTAGAACGCTATTCAGGCAGCTTTGCAGAGAATAAAATAACACCGCAAATATCTAAAATCATTTGACTTAAAAACAGCACAAACTGCGAAAACAGCCACCAATTATTCTGTTTTAAAGTATCCTGAATATCTACCAACCAATCAAAATGGCCTTAATCGACTTTTTTTCCTTTCTATTCTGATCTTTCGGAGTATATTTGCATAAAACTAATTCGTCTTCGTTCGTCTCGAGACTGCTATGGCATGGTGATCAAGTCTTCGTTTCGGGATCGGAGGATCACTGATTCGAGATTCGATTTCATTTCTGTTTGTCTGGGGACTGCGATGGTATGGTAATAGAATCCTGGCTTCGGGATCGGAGGATTACTGATTCGAGATTCGATTTCGTCTCTGTTCGTCTGGGGCAGGGGTTCCCAACCTTTTATTCCCTCGTGTACCCCTTTATTAATCTTTATATTTTCGCGTACCCCCTATTTATATATCCTCCCCCCTCCCCCCACCAACCATCCAGACAAAGAATTACTTATCAATATTGTTAAGGGCTTAGGTTAGCTTAAGAGTCAAATGACTCGAATTAATAACATTTGTAACATATGCTGGACTTATTTTTTATTTTAAATTGTATTGTATTTTTACAATAGTAAATCAATGCCGAAACAAATGAAATCAATATTGAAATAATTTCGCGATAACTTATAAGGATGGCTAAAAATTACAATCCGTATTAATCAACTATCCAAGCGGTATAGTTATTAAATAGCAAAGATTAACTTGGGCAAACAAAATTCTTTAACTCTTTTTAATTCTTTATGTTTTCTTGTTTCCGCCATTACCAACTTTGATTTCACGTACCCCAAATAGCAGTTCACCCCCAGGGATACGCGTACCACAGGTTGGGAACCTCTGATCTGGGGACTGCGATAACGTGATAGAATCCTGACTTCGGGATCGGAGGATTGCTTATTCAAGATTCGATTTCCATGATCATCCGCAGGAATGTGGACCTGATGCTCTTTAACGGGTCTATTCTGGTACCCCCCCCCCCGGGGGGGGGGGGGGGGGGCGCTTTGGCCGCGGGGTAACAGGGGGAAAAGGGGGGAATAGACCAGCAAATCTATGGACGAGTTTTCTGTTTTGTTTATTTGCGGTAAAGTGGGTTTTCCTCCGGGCCCATCAACTTCCGGTGATAATGTTAAGCAGTGGCGAATCCAGGGTCGGGCTACCGCCCCCCCCCCCCCAGAGCCAAGCCAGAATTCTTGATAGTATTAAAAAATCATTAAAACTGTTTTTTCTTAATTTGCCTCTTTAAAAAGAATAATTAAAACGTTTGAATATTGCTTTCTGGCTTGGACAGGCTCGAAAATTTTCCTATTTTTGTAGCCATTCCACTTGTACTAGTAGCTTTGAGAAGGCCGAAGACATTTTTTGGCTAGTTATTTCATTGTAATTTTTATTAAATTATAGAAAATATTGTATTGTTCTTTATGATTCTTATTGTCAGGTGAGTAAAGTCTGTGAAGTTAAAGAGTTTTAGTTTACTTTAGCCTTGAGGTTTGACATTCGTCCCACGATACAAAATTTTTATGACCTCAGCCCAACTCAGACCCGAATCCTAGATTCGCCACTGATGTTAAGTCAATGGGAATTTTCAAAATTTCAACACTCTGTTTGAAGATATTAGTCCAGTCAACGAAGGCCAAAAATCGACGAATAGAAAAAAAAAATGGTGTAGTTTCGAAATTTGGCACAGTTGTTGGGGATGGTGTCCTAAACAACATACTAAAAGTCCCCGCCCGTGGGGGTTGCGCGGGGGGGTACAGGGGGGTTTAAAGGGGGGCTTTTTCAGTTTTTCTTAAATATCTCGAAAACTATGTGGTCTAGAGAAAACATCTCAATTACACAAATAAACTACATTAAATTTCCTACAAGAAAATACCTACATCTTTATTTTAGCATCAAAAGTTAAGAATATATAGGGAGTTGAAAAAGTGAGAATTTTTGAAATTCCTTATTGTAATGGTAAAATCAATAAAAAATGCCGAAGTAACAACTTTCATAAGCACCGCATGCCTATATAATAATTTTATAAAGGCAGTATTGTATGTGTTGAGAATAGTGGGGGTGGGGGGGTTAATTAATATCTCAAACACAGTGTTGAAATTTTGAAGATTCCCATTGACTTAACATTATCACCGGAAGTTGATGGCCCGGAGGAAATCTACTTTACCGCAAATAACAAAATAGAAAACTGGTCCATAGATTGCGGATCTATTCTGCCTGGTTGGGTTGAGACGTCACTTTCCTGCTGGCATGCGGAAAAAGTGATGTCAGCAATAACCGGTACCAGAATAGATCTGCATAAAAAAACATCAGTCCACATTCCTGCGGATGATCAGGAAATCGAATCTTTAGCAATCCTCCAATCCCGGTCAGGATTCTATCACGTCCCGCAGTCCCCAAACCAGAGGTTCTCCAACCTGTGGTACGCGTATCCTCTGGGATGAACGACTATTTGGGGTACCGAAATCAAAGTTGTAATGGCAAAGCAAGAAAAACATAAAGAATTAAAAAGAGTGCAGAATTTGTTTTGCCCTAGTTAATCCTTGCTATTTAAGAACTATACCACTGGAATAGTTTAATACGATTGTAATTTTAGCCATCCTTAGTAAGTTAATGTGAAATTATTACAATACTGATTTCATTTGTTTCGGCATTGATTTACTATTGTAACTGATACTATTGTAAAAATACAATACAATTTAAAATAAAAAAGTCTGAGCAATAATGCAACTGAACGAAGTAACAG
>BGPR01001951.1:52416-88430 GCA_013235015.1 Araneus ventricosus | reverse complement strand
TGTTTAAAGTGGAGTTTTTTAATGTTATGCATTAAGAATACTTGGAAATTATTAAATTTAATGTTCGTGTTATTGTAGCGCTCAATGTTTACTTAAATTAAAAACCTAATTTTGTGGAAAGGTTGCTATAATTATTCTGTATCGCTCTGTTTGGTCGCTCTTTCTCCAAGGTTTGTTTGGAGGTTAAATTTTTAACTATGCGATTTAGATAATCACTGAGGGTTAAATTTTTAACCAAACGATTTATCTAGTTCCAATAGTTCCATTTAGAATTTAAATGCTTTAAGATCTTTTTTTTAACCGATTTAAAAAGAAAGGATTAGACACACTCAAAGAACACGGAATTCAACGCTTTGTGTACTAAAGAAAGAACTGATTCGAACTTGGCGCTTGATACAGTTTCCAAATGGATATGGCGATTGCTTAAATCGGAGGGTTACCGGAAAACGGTCTGTGAATCCAAAATAAACAAACCAGAAAATTCGTCCTTTATCTTTTACCATTCAAAATGTTAATTTTCGTAACAGTTTTTTTGTTTAGTTAGAGCAATCAAGAAATATCAAGCATTTTCAGAATCCAGGTGTACAACAAATAGAAACGCTTTACAACGACAAACTCATAATTCATTAAAAGTGTAGAAATCCTTCATTATGATCGATCCAAAATTTTCAATTTGACAGAGCCAGCACAACAAATTTAGACGATCATTTGCATATCTATTTCACATTTATAAACGTGGTCTCGGTGCAAATGACTTAAAGTTATCTCTTTATGGCCGGTAAAAGATTTCATCAATCGAATTAATTAGCGCAATTAATTCGGGACTGTATTGAAAAATTAGTTGCTAATTTTTTCAATATAGCTATTCATTGTTTAGTTGAATCTCGATCTCGCGGTTTTCTCGTTTCGAAATTAATTCGAATCCCCTATCTTTTCGTCTAAGCAGCAGATTGACGATCAAAACATGATTGTCAGACAAAAATTCTGACAATCAAAAGATGATTATCAGAAATGCACAGTCATCTTTTGTGCATTTCTGACTAAAGTGTTTGGAATAATGGGGGATTTGAATGCAGAATTTCCTGTGTTAAATTAGTTTTCAAATCTTTTAAAGCAATTGTCATGTTGGATGTAGTTGCTAGTGCTCGGGCATCGTATGTGAAAGATCGCGGGTTCGATGCCCGTTCTGAGTAGGTGGATTCATGAGATTCCTTTAATTGACAGCGAACGTGTCGCATGAGTCTATGAAAGATTCGTTGAATGCCTAATAGGCTCTTGGTTAAATTCATAGCGCAGCCTCAACATCGTAGGAGCGAGGCGTTATATAGTTCTCGTGAGCTAAATCGCGCGTTGAAAGTTTATTCATTATTAAGTAAGACACTATATCCCACAGCTAAAGTAACTAGTTTATTGCATTTTTCAAATAATGTTCGATAATATAGTAAAATATCTCATATTCGGTACCTAATTAACCGATCTATTTGAAGGTATAAATTTAAATCCAAAACTTAGACCTCTGAGATAAAATATATGAAATATCATTTCAACTAGTGTTGGTTAATCCAATGAAGAGGCAGTCTTTGACGAATGAAGATGAGTTTATTTTATTCAATCATGCTTTAATCGATAGGTTTCAGGTAATTTCAAATAATTCGGAAAAATATCAAGCCATTGTTAAAGTATAAATAGACGCAAAGCGCGGTCACCGGCGACGAAGAAAACAAGCCACGCCGAAACAGGCGTCTGCTAGGAAGGCTACAGGGTTTTAGAAAGAGGAAGTTGCACCATCGCAGCGAGATTAAGTAGTATCGGAAAAGAGGGGAATTCCCGTTCGTTAGAGAGCGGTTGAAACTGGATTTCAGCCAGTTAAAGTGACAGTTAATTGTGTTTTAGAGTTAATTGTGTGTTTAGAGTTAGTTTAAGTAGAAATAATTTTACGGATTAAATTTTGAGTAGCGTTTTTTAAAATTAGTAAAGTGTTAATTTATTACATATATATATATATATATATGTAATAGGTTAGTGAATGCTTGGGTGGATATAGACAATTCTGTTCCCATCCTTGTCTCTTCTGATGACGATAAAATAATCGAACATGTACTGGGAAGGGAGAAAGATGATGATGTTAGTGAATGCTTGGGTGGATATAGCCAATTCTGTTCCCATCCTTGTCTCTTCTGATGACGATGAAATAATCGAACATGTACTGGGAATGGATAAAGATGATGATGTTAGTGAATGCTTGGGTGGATATAGCCAATTCTGTTCCCATCCTTGTCTCTTCTGATGACGTTGAAATAATCGAACATGTACTGGGAAGGGAGAAAGATGATGATGACGAGCAGATGACGAAGATGGTACGCGGAGTAAGGAAGTTACTTGGAAAGAAGCAGGCGAAAGGCTTTCATGAAATTTGCCGAGAATTACTCATCTATGTCAGCATATGACGTTGAAGCTTCATTGTATTCACAATGACTTTTTAAAACTACGAATGACGTATCAAACGGGTTTTACTTTCGTACCAGGTATGACTAAAATAAAGCGTAAGCAAATCATTTGCAAATTGCTTTTAACCGGAAGTTCAACCTAAGTTCTAGAAAAAAAGGGGAAAATTTCTTATCCGCCATTTAGGGAGGTTCCATTTTTGCCCGATAAGAGAGAAATTCTGCTATATCTCGTTGTTAGCGCGCCGTTTTGGAACTGTCTCTTGAACGATGTACGAACAGGTTTTACTCTAATCCTGTGCCAGGTATGACTAAAGCATGATACAACGTGAGCAAATCATTTGCGAATTGTTTTCACCTCGAAGTTCAACGTAACTATTTGTAACTAATTCGTGAATCATTGTTTAGTGGCGTGTGAACATTTTTTTCAAAGAACAGATAGCAGGAAATGTAGCTTTTGTTAACACCGTGACGTAATGAGAGAGAACGTCCACTGTGCCTGGCCGGTTGCATGTTCCAAGGTCGTAACACAAATAATCGGATACAGATATTTTTTCGCGTCTGGTTTTTCTGCTGACGTTTAACCTTCAAAGACGGCATACGTAATGCCTCTTTTGTCATTTGAGTCCTTTTTCTTTTCACTAAATCTCAATCCGGTTGACCGACATTTTAAGTTCTGAAATAGAAAGAAATGTCTAGAAATAAACTCGAAAACATCTGCTTGGCTCGATAGCCAAGCGAAACAAAATGTTGCCATTCCCTTATCTTTCAGACCAGATCACAGAGAGACCGTTATCAGAACTAACAGAGCATTTATATTGTAGGCATCATCTTTTTTTTCGGAATTCGAAACGTCATATCCAAGCATTATTACAGTGGCATTCGGAACACTTATCCAAACACTATTAAAAATTAACGACAGTGGAACTTGACTAATCCGAAAGTTTTTTAATTCGAATTTTTCTTTGATCCTTTGAATATCCTATCAACATAATATTTTAAGTATAGTTTATAATTCGGCAGAGAGTGTTATGTTTAACACACTGTCTAGTATCTTTTGATTATTCTTTAAGGATTTTGCATTTTGATGTGTCAAAATGTTTCTCATATTGATATTGGACAGGATTCAGGCCACAAAGGGTATACTTTTGATTTATAATCTTACCCTTGACAGAAAATCTTGTCTAATTTGGAATCTTTATGGTGAGTGGTCTTCGATAAAGTTCGCCATTCGATTCGTCATTCATTTCGTCCTTTTTGAACATTTTTTACTTTCTAAATTAATTTTTATGTGTTTTAAATATTATCGTTTCAAACTTCTGTTGATGCAAGGCTGTTGCGTTTGTACGCTTAACGATGTATTGCCATCGTTTATGTCTAAATCTGCTGATTATTATCTATAATTTTCTTTCTTTTTATTTAATTTATATTTTGTTTTGTATATCCATTATAATTCAAATTTATTTTGGTAATTTGAAGTTAGAATTAAAAATTGTTTTTATTGCTGAATTGTTTTCGTTCGTTAAATGCATTCATACCTTGCGTCCTCAGTGATCGTTAAGAGAATAATTTTTTCAAGGCCTTCAGTTCATTCGAAGACTTTACGGCTGTACTATGTATTCAACCAAAGAAGCAATAAAAAATTTGTCACTCCAAAAACAACACTTTAAACACTTATGAATTATAGATAAATAGTTAAGGATGCCATAACTACCAAGCATTGATACGGGACGTTTAAGTGCTAAATAAATAAGACATGAAATTGTAAAAAAGTAAGTAGGTAATGATTTATTTTATTCAGATAAAAAATAAATAAAGTTTATGAAATCTAATAAAATGACGACGTAGAATAATAAAAAAGTTGATAGGCCTTTTTAGCCCAGTCATATTCTGAAGTTGATTTTACTTTCTTAATTATATCATTTTCTTTTTTCATATAATTATAAAACTAGGCGCAAGTCATTTTAAAATTATAATGACAAATCAAAATTGTTTCAGTTGTGTCCACTGACACAATCTGTTTGTTACGCCCGGTGTCTCACACAGAGTTTAAGGAGAAAACGGGACAAACAGTAATACAGGACTGAGTACTGAAATAATGTGACAGACCCGTTTATACAGGAACGTATGCCAATCCTATTAATAGTCGATTCTTGTAAATTGTTGCATTCGAAGTACCATGTGCACTGATTAATCATTAAAATCGTTTATTTATGCATCGAAATTATTATTTTTAAAATTATTAAAACATTTAATTCGCTCTTTATTTATCAAAATTATTTACTGCTTATGTATTATTTACTAAAATTGTTAAATACTGAAAATAACTCCTTCTATCATTTTAATTGTCGTTTGTTACATTTGCTACATTCATTTTTAGACCAAGTTTTTATTAATTGGAATTTCTCGATAGACTGAATTTTGTTGTGGTCGCATCAGCCCGGACTTGCCAACTGAAGTTATATACGCTTTGTGCAGTGGCTCCCAAAAGTGTTCGTACACTTACGATTTTCAATGAAATAGGGCTCTATCCATTAATTAAAATTAATATTTCAGAATAGGTATTTAATAATAAGATCTATAATCTATTCTTAACAAAACTACGTGAAATATTTTAAAAACATAATAAAACTTTATTTTTTAAAAATCAATAATCAAAAAGTAACAAAAACTTTATCTCACAAAAGTCTTCGTACACTTTAAAAAAATCTCTACATGTTAGTAAATATTCTAATTTTTCGTTAAATTAATATTTAGTAGGATATCCTTTAGCATCCACAACAGCTTTTAAACGTTTCGGAATAGATTTAACTAGTTTTTTGTAGTTCACAAGGACACTTCCACCGCCATACTTAACTGTTCCAATTAAGTTCTTGGGATTAAATTCCTCGTTTTTTCTTCTCCATACGATTATACGTCCATCGGAACCAAAAAATGTTATATTTGCTTTTATCTGCAAATAAGACATTATTCTAATACGTTTCGGGTTTATTTAACGTCGATTTTGCGAAGGAAAGCCTAAACTTTCTGTTTTTCACCCTAACAAAAAAAAAAATTCTATCTGCGGAACACCCATTTAATCCAGCTTCTCTGAGAACTCGTCGAACAGTTTCTGGTGAAATTGAAATATAATATTTTTCATCAACTTCTGCAGAACTTTTAAAGCACTCAAACGTGGATTTTTCACAAATTTTTTAATTATAAATCTCTAATCATGTTTTCTTAACTTTGCCGGTCGACCTTCTCTTACCTTGTTTTCGATCCGATTTTCTTCTTTAAAGCGTTTTATCGCATGTTGCACTGTAGTATGGGATAAATTAACTAATTTAGCGATATTCCGAACTGATTTACCACTACTATGATGAAGAATAATCAATTTCCGACTGCTGATTGTTTCTTTACAACTACGAATCATTTTTAAATAATAAATAGAATATTACGGTGTAAGCAAGCAAAAATTAAAGCCAAACGATTTTTTAAATGCCACCACAATGCAAAAATAAAAATAAAGCGACAGACTATAATTTAAATTATGAATTTATCCGAAAATATTTCAGTGTACTAAGACTTTTGTGAGATAAAGTTTTTGTTACTTTTTGATTATTGATTTCTTAAAAATAAAGTTTTACTATGTTTTTAAAATATTTCATGCAGTGTTGTTAAGAATAGATTATAGATCTCATTATTAAATACATGTTCTGAAATATTAATTTTAATTAAAGGATAGAGCCCTATTTCATTGAAAATCGTAAGTGTTTATGAGTAATAAGTATCCTCGTCTGAAAAGCGAGAATCGTGTAGCATCTGGTGCGTACATCCTCTTCCTTGGAAATCTTCTGGCCAAGTCACAAATTTTATTATTTTGTTTAACACAAGTCTACTAAAAGAAACACTCAAAACTTTTTAAAGACCTCTCGAAAGTTCTTTCACGTGCGGTTCATTTCGCAACATTGTTTTTGGACTGGCATTTTCAAGGTTAAATTTTAAAGATTTCTACACAGTTTTTAAGTGGAATCGGCAGATTTTAGTCAATGTTTTCTTGGGGTAATTGATACCGGACTCTTTATTTGGCCTTAATAATTTTATTAGTTTCTTATTTCTGAATTTCTTGCATGACATCAAAAATGATTTTGACTTTCACTCGAAGCAGCGGTGGCCTAGTGGTAAGGTCTCGACCTCGGGGCCGGAGGGCTCCAGGTTCGAAATCCGCTTACACTGAAGATCCGTCGTGTATTGGGCCTGTTGCACGTTAAATCATACGTAGGGGGCCCAAACGTCTCCCGTTGGTGTGGTGCGGAAGTTTAGAGAGGGGGTGCTAGCTCTGATGTCGTCATCTCACCGAGGTTCAAAATTTCGAGGTCCTTCTCAAAATAGCCCTCGTGTTGCTTCAAAACGAGACGTTAACGTAAACTTGACTTTCAAATGTACATGGTTTAACCCTTTTAAGTTCACTACACGTCTCGTTCTGAAAATTATTAAATTTATTTCAAAAATGAGAATTAGACATGTAGCTGATCATAAATATGTAATGGAAAAATATTTAGCATTTTTTTATTTTCAAGAAATTTGTGGTTTCTCAGTGAAATCAATGAACGGTACCGGAGTATTTTTCCTCTAAATTAGTTATCATCGAAATGCAATTTTAATTATGTTTTTAATTTATAAGTATACGTGAGTATTCAGGATATTCAACCTTCATAAAATTCAATATTACTTTTGAAGATTCAATTTTTAAAAATATGCAAGAACCCTCATCATTTTGTTTCTCTTACAGGTAAAAAGCAATTTAGCTCTTGTAATGCCGATATCTCTGTGAATATTAACGGTATTGATCTGGAATTTTTATATAAGTTGGCCTATATATCTGTCTCTTAAGTTATGAAAGAAAATTTACCCTACGTTTCGCCCATGCGCAGTAAAAATAATGCTCAATAAGTGGTTTCACTGCGAAACCAAAGAAAGCGAAAATATTAAATACGAATCACGAATCTGCTTAATTAAGAAAATTTTCATTACGAAATCCAGAATTTTCCATGGATATTTAGAACATATTCAGATTATGACAAAATATTTTCAATTTATGAGCCCTCTCTTTCTTGCCTGGTTTCAACCATGGCATATTTCATATTGAGCACCTGAGTGGTACACTCCTCTGTTAAATAATCACGAGTGTTCTCTCCAACTTCTCCTATGCTTTCACAATATGGAGCGTTTTATGTTTAGTTCCTTCTATAATAAAGAGAATCGAATATGCATTTTAGATCAATGTGTTTTCACTGTCACCAATCTGGTCCAAAATTTGACACATACCTAGAATTTGGATGTAACGACCCCATACCAAATTTCATCCTTCTAGATCGTTACAGTCTTGATTTATCGTATTCACGTACAGGTGGAGAGAGAGTGAGACACATATAGTTCCAAAAGTGGTTTCAGATTCTGAAGATCCATCAAAATCTCGAGGTCGAATATTTTGACGATTACCATACTTTCCCTTTGTATACGATTTATGTTTAGTTTCTTTTATAATGAAGAGAATCGAGTATGCATTTTGGATCAGTGTCTTTTCTCTGACAGCGCTTTCGTCCAAAATTTCGCACATACCTAGAATTTGGATGTAACGACCCCACACCAAATTTCATCCTTCTAGCTCGTTACAGTCTTGATTTATCGTGTTCACGTACAGGTGGAGAGAGAGTGAGACAGATATAATTCCAAAAGTGGTTTCGGATTCTGAATATAATTGATATAATTAATTTCAGAATATAATTAATTCTGATCCATCAAAATCTCGAGGTCGAATATTTGACGATTACCATACTTTCTTTTTGTATACCAGAAAATAAAAATGGGTGTTTTCTAGTTTATTAATTACTTTCACTAGACGTTGAAAGAACTGAGGACTAAAAGTAGAAGCATTGTTAAATGATAAAAACGGAAATGTTGGAAAATCGCAAAAAACTGTTCACACTAGACGCAGAAATGTTCACACTAACGACCTCAAAAACATCCAGGCATTTTTCACGTTTACCATATTAAAAAACATTGCTCATTTGTCACTATAATGTGAAAAACAGTGTTTGAATTGCTCATCATTTATAAGGTGACCAACTTTTTCCCAATGAAAAAGGAGAACATATATAAATTGAAGAAATAAATATTATAAATAAAAGAAACATTTTGTTCAGTGCAACTAATAATACAGTGCATAATAAAAAAATTTGTGACGTTTTAAATTGGAATTATGCTTACATGGCTATTAATTATTATTTAAATGACCACTTTCCACAGAATGAATATTTTTTGTTAACGTATCATCTTCTAACAAAATATTAGAAATATCCTTCATACTGAATTTTACGCTAGAATATCACTTTTCAATCTCGATTTTCTCACATGTCCAAAAATCATTTGGAAGTAAAAATACCCTTTTAACTACTGCATTCATTTTAGGGCAATGCAACGAAAATTGAAAAAGAATAAATTTTCACATAAAATATGTTCATTTTTTAAATGGCTGAATATTTCCACCATCTTTTATCAATTTCATCGTGTTTATTTTCCTATTGAATTAATTTTTCAGAATTTAAATCTTAATTCAGTCTTCTAATTTAAATGCTGAAAAGGAGGACATTTAGGAGGACACTCTTCGAGGAAGGACAGAACTTACAAAAGGAGGACTATCCTACTTAAAGGAGAACGGTTGTTCACCTCATCATTTACCATTTTTAGTCTTCAAATTCTATTTAGTAGAATCTTCAGGCTCTGATTCGTTCTCTGAAAAGAATACACAACAGAAATCGTTAAAAAAAGTCTTTAAAAAATTAGGCATAATTCGAATTTCTTGTCCAAAATATCGTAGCATGATAATGTTTTAGGCTTGTCGCCGTCTGTCTTGATTGCATCAGCCGTTCCATTCTGTTCTTAACAATTCTTGCATCACGCAGTTTACAGGAAGAATGCCAGATTCAAAACATTATCATGTAAGTAAAAGCGAGAGTGAAACTTCTGCTCTGGAATTAATCTTAAAAGAGAGCAATAATTTTTATCAATACTTTAACAGTGGCAAAAGCACTCGAGTGAGAGATTTGATGACAACAATAAAATTCGTTTCAATTTCATTATAAAAATAACAAGTATTGCTACACATTGTGTTTAATATTAATTTTGAAAAAAAATGTATTAAAATTAAGGGAAAAACTGTACGGGAATGAAATTGGTGTCACGGAAAAGCAAATATTTTTGATTTTAAAATGGACTAAAAATAATTTGTTTGTAATATTACGCATTTTTATCGGAAATACGTTAACATTTCGATTAATTTTTAATTAATTAAAAATCTTATTAAAATTTTGAAAAGCTCTTTCTTAGTGAACACTTCCTTCCCAAGAAGTAACTAAGTGCCAAATTTGATAGCTCTAGATCTAACGTAACATTGCATTCTGTACGTAACAATTATTATATCACGCAATTTACAGAAAGTATGGCAGCCTAAAAATATTGATATGTTAAAAAAAATCGACGGGAGGCTGTCTCTTCGAAACGACCGCTGGGATTGAGGGGCGTAGACGAACTTACCTTACTCAACTGTGACTTTCTGAGACTAAAGTAGCTCTATGTGACTATTAACTCTATAATGACTATTTGTCTAGTGTGACTATGTGACTCTATCCATGTAAAATTCTTCGTGATTTTCACCAACTTTGCAACTCGACTGTGACTAAACCGTAATTCCAAATTCTAAAATTATTTTTGGAATCTTCAATGTCCACCTTTCTCTGTTAAATGAAACTAAAACCAACTCTCTATGTTATTTGGTTGCGGAGCTATAAGCGTTTAACGTTAGCACAAAAATGAGTCATCATTTTTTCCTTTCCCGACACGACATTAAACCACTATGGAAGGACGTAAGTCTACGTCACAAATAAATAAATCGTGTTGAAATTTAATCAATTATGAAACCATCCGTGGACAAATTCATTATTTGTCCAAAGAATATATTAATTCTATTTATTCCTTATGAATAAGAGGAGCAGTAACAATCTCTCCGAAGTTTATTTCAAGACAAATTAAATTCGCTTGAAGAAACAGCTTTGAAATAATAATAATCCGGCCTGTATTACTTCTCTTACATCTGAGTGGCAGATGTTAAGAATGAAAAAAAAATGAAATTGCTTTCTTATGACATAAAGCGTGACGGACAGGTTTCAATTCCAGATGACAGAAGTGGATCGTTTTCATGTATTAAAGAAATTCCTGAGATAATATTTATTGTTATTTAGCTTGCCTATTTTGTAGTTATTTTTTATTAATATTTTTCTAACTTGAATGTTTCTGTTAGCTATAGTTATAAAAGAAACTATTTCGGTGTGTGCGTGTACATGGTGACCAGACGAATCTATCTCATTTGCAGCCATGGAATTTGGCACATAGGTAATCTAGTAAAAGCTCTGGAAATATAACAGTTTATTTGGCTTTTTCTATTTTTTCTACTATATTTAATTTGATGACAACTTTTTTAAAAATGTGATAGAGTCTATAGGCTGGATGCTACCTGTAAATTACGGCCTGTGTGATGTAAAAATCATTCAAAACGCTTTACAGGGCAGTTTGTTTATCCTCGAGCTACCAAATTTGGCACGTAGGGTAGACCGCGGCTAGTTGGGCCTATTTTTCTTCTAAGAATTTTTTTAAAAAGGAATTCAAAATTCTTAAAATTTTTTTAAGCTGACACTATTAGTGAACCTTCAGAAATAATTCGCCATAGTAAAATTTGAATATGCTAACTATCACTATTAATTTAAAACCTCAAACTGACACCAATTCGCTTGGCCGAACCTTTCCTGTCTTCGGGATAAGTTGAGCCACTACTAACATGAAGCGACTATCACAAAACATTCTTCTATATTATTATACTTTATTAATTTAAGTAACGTAGTTGTGTTATTATCCACATTATGTGTATTATATAAAAATTTTGTGTATTTCTATTCAATAGAAACTGAGATATAGCTTATGTGGTCATCGCCAAATAGTATTGTGTAATTATAACCAAAATTGGGTTCCCATGGTTTTTCATAGCAAGTTTCTTGCATAATAAATGTGGTACAATTCCATCCCACATATTCAGAGATATTTCTATAACGCACATCCTGATAAACCCTGTATAGCAGCGCTGGCCAACGTGCCCCATGCGAAACGGCCCAACTAGCCCCATATCGCCATTTTTGTTTCTCATGAGTGTAGAGATTTATTCTGAAAGCATTTCGATAAGCAAACAAGCCCTAAAGTAGCAATGAAGAATTATCTTTCTGAATATTATTTGTAAAAATGGAAATTATAATTTATAAGCAAAGAAAAAATGATTATTCATGTGAGGAAATTTACTCAGATTAGCAAAAATTAGAAAATTCTGGCTGGTTCTTTAATGAATGCTACTTCTTCAATGACGCTGATGTGGTGGAAGGAAGGTGGGATAACACACACTTATCTGGAATGGGATCGTTAAATACCGAAAAGTATTAAAAATATCGCGACTGGCTCAACGTGCCCCTATGGCCAACTAGCCTCGGTCTACCCTACTTACTTCTTGGATAACAATACTCACTAAAAAGGGGGGTTTTATAAAATTTTAATTAGATTTTTAATGAATTAAAAATTAATCGAAATTCTAACGTTTTTCCTTAATAAATTCGGAGCATATTATCGCACAAAAACCCATAAATAAATTAGCTTTTTAGCTTCGTAAAAAATAATTTTTTTATCAAAATCCTGGAGGTCAAGGCAGAAATTGCAAATGGGTGAGATGCTGAAAACAATACGATATGGAATTAAAGCCGCTATGAATATCATTCCTCCTATATTTTTTGACGGTTACAATGCTTTCTCTTTGCATAATATTTATAAAAAAAATAAAGCAGATATTGTTAACATTCCTCCATTCCAAAAATAATTTCCTGGTCCCAATATTTGAAAGAAAATTTTTAAACATGCATTAAAAATTTAAATATATTATGAATGTGAATAAATTCCATTTTATGACGAATTCGCATGTGCACTAAGAACAGCGCCACTGTGGTGAGAAGACGCGAACTGTAACAATTCAGGCACAGCTGTGATGCAAAGAAATGTGCTTCGATTTTGGGCGCCAACTATGGAGTTTACGTCCCTTGTTGGGAGCAAACCATGAGACCCGCTAGTTCTTTCAACCCTTTCGAGTTCATTGGTTTCGCGAAACGTAGCGTCATTTTTCTTTCATATCTTAAGAGCCACATATATAAGCCAACTTATATAAAAATTCCAGTTCAATACCGTTAATATTCACAAAGATATCGGCATTGCAAGAGCTGAATTGCTTTTGATCTCTAAGAGAAACAAAATGATGAGGGTTCTTACACAAATCATATTTTGAATCTTCGAAAGTAATACTGAATTTTATGAAGGCTGAATATCCTGAATACTCAAGTATACTAATAAATTAAATACATAATTTAAGTAGCATTTCGATGATAACTTATTCGAAGGGAAAATAGCCCGTTACCGTTCATTGGTTTCACTACGAAACCACAAATTTCTTGAAAGTAAAAAATGCTAAATTTTTTTTCATTTACATATTTATGATCAGCTACATGTCTAATACTCATTTTTGAAATAAATTTAGTAATTTTCAAAACGAAACATGAAGTGAACTTGAAAGAGTTAAATCATTTAAATTTATTGCATTCACAAAACACAAACATATTACACATAAAAGATAAACATTTACTTTAATTTCTAATAAATAACAAAGGTTTTTAGTATTTTCTTTTTTCTTGGGGGGGAAGAGTCATGGGCACATGTACACTCTTTGCCTGGACATCTGTGGCTGAATTGTGCCTCCCCCCCACAGGTACAGTTGTTCTTAGTGCGCATGCGAATTTGCAATGAATTTATTTATAGATTTTATATCAGTATCACACGCTTTTACGATTTTTGCTTTTATCTTCAGTTTTTGGATAACAAAATATTTTCAATTTAATTAATAAATAAGTGCTTTTCAAATACATATTTTATTTTTATCATTTTTGAAATGAAGTCAAATTTATGAATAATGCCGATCTATTTCAATCTTTACATGATCATATTGTTACTTTTTCATTCATCTTTTTGCCATACTAATTTTAAAAACACACATTAATTTCTTCTAAACATATGTTTGACATTATCCAAAAAGTTTCCTTCTCAGATTATTTGTTTTTCACTCTGTCTAACTTACCCGTTCTCGTCAAACAAGGTTTAAAAAACATTGCAGTGACGGAATTCAAATGTATGACAAATGCACCATATCTTTAAAGAAGTTTTCAGAGTGTTTTAGTTAATAAAACTAGATTATCAATAAAAGAAGTTCAAGGTGAAATTAGAAGGCAAAAAACGGATTTTCGGGATTAGTTTTAGGTTCAAAGGCGTCTCTCGTGTCATAAATCTAATTACGGATAAAAAATATCAAATCCTGTTAAGTCAACACACTTTTTTTCTCGCAACTCGTTCAACCATTGAAGACATTCCAATTGTGTAAAGGTCGCTTCCTTGCAACGGTACCTGCTGTGCAGTGAAGGATTTTGTGGTTACGAAAAAGCGCCATTTCAGAAGTGAAAATATTCCATCTAAGTAACAACGCAAATCGTTAGTTCACTGTCTAAACAGTTCCATATTATTTCTAGAAGTTTTAATCACAGGTCGAATTCTTATTTCGTTTTGTGTGGATCGTATTTAAATACCGTTAACTTTCGAAAGTGGATAAGGTCAAATCATCAGACCATATCTTTCACTTTTCTATTTTTTCTTAAAAATAAAGCGTTATTCCAAATTACTTCATTCAAATATTTAAAGCTTAAAAAGTTGAAAAAATGCTTAGAATCTCAGAAAGAAAAAAATTTTAATAATTATCCCATTTTGTACGCTTCAACCAGTAAATAAATGAAACAGCAGGAGTATTTTGTCTCGACTTTCTAGTATGAGCACTCAGAATGCCACACTTGTGTTAAGCTTCGTAGTACGTGAAGAGAATCGAGTATGCATTTGAACATTTTCCCGTTGACCTAAATTTGGTCCAAAATTTGATACAGACCAATACTTTTGGTGTCAAAATCAAATACTAAATTTGATTTATCTAGCTGGTTGCGTTATAATCTAGTTCACATACACACGAATAGGCAGACCGACAGAATTTAACCACTAGACGGTTTCGGCTTAAACTCTGATAGAGATCAACAATTCTGACGATAAAACAAATGCAAAATTTCATCCATCTTGCTTGTGGTGTTTTCTGAGTTTCTGTGTTTGACATGCAACGGATGGATATACAGAAAGGCTTTCTCGCGGACCGATTTCATTCAAAATTTTATACAGATCTACAGTTTTGGTGTAACGACCGCATACTAAATTTCACTCGTCTAGCTATTTTCGTTTTTGAGTTATCGTGTTCATAGACACATTGTAAAGACTTTTTCGATCTTAGAGATGTCTAATGGGCGGAGATTCATCAAAACCTCGAGATTGAATGTTCTTGCCGATTACAACACTTTCTCTTTCTTCGTATACGAAAAAATGCGCAAAGAAAACCCCGCCCTGTCTTCGCGTGCAGATAAAACTGGAAGACCGGCCGCCACGACAAAAACAAGGGCACTGTGACCGAACGCAAAATACCCCCATTACGCCAGCTCATGCGACACCCCACCCCGATGGACCCGAAAAGCCACACCATTATTGCACCCACCGGGAACCGAGAACCCACTTACTGATACGGCGAGATGCGCCCTTAAATGGGAAAAGAAAAACATAATTCGTAAACTTAAATTGAATCGTGTTTGCAATACACTTACTACGAAAATATCAGATATTAAAAGAAAATACCGCCAGTCATACCGAAATCTTAATCTTACATTTTCTCTCATTAAAATATTTGTTTTGGGACCTTATCAGTGCACCAAAAGAGAACACACAGAATAAACTTTTACTCGTTTAAATTTAGCCAACCTATGACACACGATGAGTTCATCGTCTTGAAAATTCATGTGCTCAGAATGAATGCACTAACGGCAGAGCTGATTCAGCTGCTTCCCGTCGAGTTATGGTGCAACAAGTGTCAACATATGGGCATGACGTCAGCCTTGTTTTCTTTTCTACCTGTACTTAGCGTATCTTTGCTCTTTCACTTCTGCGGCCAGGCCCATAACTCTTCTAGAACAGCTTTCTCTTTAGATTTCGTAACTCTGGAAACGAGAAATCTGTTAAGTTGTGTAATGAAATAGCATTCGATTTACGATTCTTATCGAATTTTTAGCATATATTTCGTTTCTGGTTAATTACACTTCTGGAATGAATTCGAAAAATACCACAAATTTATGTATTTATTTAATCGTTTTGTCATTAGAATTCTTTAGCATAAATTTTCTTTCTGGTTAATAACACTTCTGGAATGAAATCGAAAAACACCACAAATTTATGCAATTATTTAATCGTTTTGTCATTAGAATTATTCTTCTTTCTGCAAATCGAAGTTTTTTCTGCAGTTTTAAATACATTGTTTCTTAAGGGGCAATATAATTGGAAACGCGCATAAAAATATCATCTACTGGAAAATTCTTACCTTTGGATATTTCGGTCTAAAAGCAAGAATAGGTCTCATTGGCCGATTAACAGTTTTATTTGAGTTGCATCAAGTTGTATACAACGAAATTTCACCCGACTTCATTTCAACTCTGAAGTTTTTTGATGCAGATATTATTTTTGGTTAAAAACTATTACGAAATTAATCCCTAAACTGTTTCATTTTCTTTGCTATCTAATAAGATGAGCTCTTCTGTTTTGGAAACTGGCTGTCGTTTTCATTCATCTCAGAAGGTATATACGTGGATGGATCCAAGAAAAGTTTACAAGGGTGATAAAAAATTATTTATTAACATTGGACAGAAAATACAAAAGGGAATACCTTCGACTATTCGATTTGAAAAGACCGCAGTGGCCTAATGGTAAGGTACCGGCCTCGGAGCCGGTGGGTTCTAGGTCCGAAACCCGATTCCACTGAAGATTCGTCGTGTATTGACCCAGCCTGTCGCACGTTCAGTCATACGTAGGAGGTCAGACGTCCTTCTGTTGGTGTGGTGCATGTGCAACCCACTCCGATTCAGCCCACCCTACTGGGTTTAATGCGAAAAGAGCCGGAGGGTAAGAGAATCAAACACTGGAACAAGGAGGACGCCAGCCACCAACGTATTTATTAAAATCTTCCAAAACTTTTTGCAAACTTCACCGTAACATTGGTGGAAATTAATTACATATAAAAAAATTGTTATTACATTTCTTTCATTTCATTACATAAATTCACACAGTCATCATGAAATAAAATGGAATAAATATGCCATAACACAAAATAAGAGATAACTTCACTATATAACATTACACAAACTGGGGAAACCAATATTACATCGATCAAAAATTTACTCATTACTATAATCCACCAACAAGGTGCAAAACAATTAACCATAAAATAATTAAATTTTGCCATTTAGAAACACACAACAAACCACATCACAGGAAAAATTCCCCCCAAAACAAACTCGTTACAATCTGACGTTAACTCCAAGGAGAACCGCGTATAAAACTCCAAGGGGGAGTTCGTCCTCAGGACAAACAATCGGTACAAACCACAATATTCCAATGAATATAAATTTCTCTTTTCCTTCTTTTAATTCTTTTATCTCTCTCACTTTACAACCAGAGCCAAATCTTCCCATTTTTCCATCCTCGCCGTCATCAATGTCCATCAATTCATCAGACATTAACCAAATTACCTCAAAACAGAGTCCCGTACGATGTGCCACAAACAACAAGTAGAGATGACAGTACAGACCACACTGACTGCACAGGAACCAAAAGTAAAGTGCTCTCGACAACTTCTCAGTAAAAGCAGAGAGAACTCTGGACGGCCCTGTACACAAGTATTTCCTACTGTTACAAAAGTCTTTCTGTGGGTGTATGGTGTAAACAGTCCAACACGCGGGATAATGGAGAATGAAGGTTTATCCACAGATTTTGAGGAAACACGTAGCACAGGTCACAGGAAACAATAGATCTTGCACAGATTAGCAACGTAAAGAGACAACAATTCACAGATAATACCAGTTCAGCACTTTGAGATTTAGCAACACAAACAATCAGCAAATCACTAATAATGACAATAACAGCATTTTCAATAGCGCTCAGCTCACTGGCTTCTGACTCGTACTGCAGACGAAACTCCAAAGTCGTTCCAGTGGATCAACACACACTGCTCTCTTATCCAAGTGCGGCCCTTATACATTCTCCCCGACAGGCCTTGACGTCACATGGAGTTTTCTCGTACATTCGATCGAATTTTCTTTCCTAACAGAGATATCGAGAAAAGGGTCGCATTTTCTGGAATTATAGATTTGTCGCCAAAATGGTCGCCAAGGTCAGGGGTCCCGGAATGGCCGCTGCCCGTCACTCCATGCCTACCCCTGTAAAACTCTCTCCCCAACTATAAGACTAGCGAGGCAGGAAAGCGACATTACATCTTTGTAGCAATACCCTCACAAAATGTAAAAGTGCAAAGGAATTTAAAAGCTTTACTTAAAAGTTAAAACCAAAGGCACAGCCCAAGGTCTCTATAAAATCAACCAATTAAAAGAATAATTACAATAATGAAACAATCCTATCAATCACGAATAAAAATTTTAAAAACTTTAAAAATTAATTCTTAAACCAACCAGTCCAACCTGATCAACAGGAATTAACAACAAACACGGTCCAGCCATCCCATAAAAGTAAATCTACAGAAACATAAATCTCTCTGAAATGTAGGTATCATATAAAAAACAACAGTCCAGTCCGAACAATTGAAGATGTCAACGACCCCGGCCCAGCCAGGTACAAATATTGCCACTAATACAATAACCCTTCATTAATTTAACTTGGTTTGTCCTGCACCTCAAAATCTCCCGAAACCACAATTTTCTTGCCTCTACTGATGGTTTTATTAAATGGAAGACTTTTGTGTATTGACAATCAACGGCATAATGGTCGGCATCTTCAGGAACGCTAAAAACACAAAGAGCTGATGTGGTGAGGAAGTTTGGAAAGGGGGTGTCGTCCTCGTCATCTGATAGCGGTTCAAAATTAAGAGGTCCGACCAAAAATAGCCCTCTTTTTGCTTCAAAACGTAGTGGACAAACGTCCTAACTTACAACTGAACTAAACTAAACTGTTCGATTTGAAAGCAATAATAAAATACCTTAAATAACGATAAGTATCAAATGCAATCATTGGCATATCATTGAGAAAGTATATTCTCAGAAGATACGCATGAAATTACATTAAAAACATAGAGTTGCTGGTCATCCACACAGTAAGAAACATTTATTAATCCTTAGATTTTCGAGAGTGTGAGAAACAAGTCATCCGGTTAGAAAAAGTATTACTTATGATAGAAAAAAGATGTTGTATGAATTACTATATTTGACATTTTCAAAATACATAGAAATAGAATACAAAGAAAAGAAAACTGATACGGTATGTCACTAACATCATCATTAACCCCTTGTACTGAAATGACGAGTCAGACTCGTGCATCGAATTACAGAATTTTTGACATTTAAAAAAGTATTTAAGTTAAAGTAACAATTTATTTAAAAGACAAAAATATCTCTTAGACACCCTTAAGTATCCCGGGTCTCCTTTCCGTTTTTATATGGATGAAAATAGCAATAAATGTCCAAAATAAATTGCGGCATCTAATTAGGAGTTTAATTAAACTGCAGTTCAAGGGGTTAAATGTGAATGAAAGATCCTGAATTTAGAAAAGTGGTTATAGAGAACAATAACATCTTCTCTAAAGTATGAGTTCCCAGTTGTTGAAGTAAACTTATTAGAACGGGTATTTTAAAAAAATAGCATCAGTATAACCATCATTTTGCAGTATCAGAAACTTTCACATGCATAAATCTAAATGGATTCTCAACTTTTGGCGTACTTTTGGTGTACTTTTGCGCACAATTTAATCTCCCAGGCTGAGAGCTGTGTCAAAAGTCTTAGAGTTGCCACTTCAAACTCCTGATGTTTTCTGAAGAGAATAAAATAAATTTCTTACATCAAAACGCATATAAATATTTGCTGATTCGTTATTTCTCTGTGGACTAATGCAAAAAAAAAATGACGGGAGGCTGTCTTTTTCAAGTTTAGTTTTATTAACGTCCCATTTTTTGAAGCAACACGAGGGCTATTTTGGGACGGACCTCGTAATTTTGAGCCATGGTCAGATGGCGGGGACGACACGTGAGCTGGCACCCCCTCTCCAAACTTCACACCAATGGGAGGACGTTTGTCCACTACGTATGATTTAGCGTGCAACAGGCCCCATACACGGCGGATCTTCAGTGGAATCGGGTTTTGAACCTGGAACCCTCCGGCCCCAAAGCGACCTTACCACTAGGCCACCGCGTCCTCAGGTCTTTTTCAAACAGCCACTGATGTTAAAGGCGTAGGACTACTTTACTCGCGCGGCTCTTTTGTTTCTCGAAGTTTCTCGGTTTCTCTTTGTCACTCGCGATTACCTTTTGTTTCGCGAAGCTTCTCGGATTCTCTTTGCTACTCGTGATTTTCTTTTGTTTCTCGAAGTTACTCGTGATTCTCTCTTGTTTCTCGTAGTTACTCTCAATTCTCTTTTGTTTCTCTGAAATACTAATGAATGGAAAATTGGCGAAATAAAATTAAACTAAGGTTACAATGAAAATTGTTTTATTTCTTAACAAAAGATATTACAATTTTGTTTTGAATTCTTCAATCGCTGAACTGCAATTCCGATTGTCAAATTTTTTTGTAACTTCTGTTGTTACCCTTTATCTCTAAAATAAGACATTAGTTATGTTTTTAACATATGTAGTTAATGAGATATAGAGGATCTCCCATACAACATCTTTTGTGGTGTTTTGGCGTGTGAATCAAATTCCTTTCTGAGACCCCAATGGGAGGAACGTAGTCCTACGTTAAAACATAATTTCTTTATAGTACAGGAAATTGTGATTGTGTATAGGAACAGTTCATTACTCAGTGTTTCCCTTACAAATTCACAAACGCAGCCTTAAAGTTTACTTTGAGTAAAACAGAACTAATATTAAAAGTAAACTTACAAATAAAACTGTAAGAAAAACACATTATAGGTTTATTTTGCATCAACTTACATTATCTTATTACTCATAGACTGGTACTTGCAAATCAATTTCAGAGTAAACAAAAATAATGGAATGTCAAAGATATTCTTGTAGAGATCCATGACTTTCCAGTTAGATTAGTTTATTGTAAAGCTAAGAGAGACGTAACTTACATGAAATTTCCTTTTTTTTTATTTTTATAAGTAAGAAACCTTTTTTTTTTTCTGTCCACTCCATGTTTCTATTTTCATTTTACGGTAATAGTAATACTACAAAATACTTACTTATCCGCAGATTACATGTTAGAAGGAACACATTTCAAATGAGAAATCCCAAGAAGTTATTAATTTATCAGTATTAATTGATTACTAACATATCTATTATTAATATATTTCAGTTATTATTATATTCTTTTTTACTTTCTCGTATACGAAGTATACAAAGAGAAAGTATTGTAATCGTCAAAAAATTCGAACTCGAGATTTTGATGAATCTCCACGTTTTAGACCTCCCTGAGTTCTAAAAACACAATTTTGGAATTATGTATGTCTGTATGTATGTGTGTCTGTGAACACGATAACTCGAAAACTATTAGAGCTACGGGGATGAAATTTGGTATGTGATCTTTACACATAATTTGTAGGTTTCTAACAAATTTTGGACGAAATCCGTCCACGGGAAGTCTGTCTGTCCGCGGTCATGTGAACACTATAACTCAAAAACTGGAATAGCTAGATGGATAAAATTTGGTACACAGGTTTGGTTTTGTCATCATGAATGTAGGTCTGTATCAAATTTTGGAAGAAATCCGTCGAAAGGGTTGATGGTCTGTCGGACTGTATAATCGCATTCTTGTAAAAATTATATCTCCTAAACCCTTTGACTTAGATAAATAAAAATTGGTATGGCGGTTGCTAACACTAATTATAGATCTGTGACCAAATTTCGTTTCAATCGGTTGAAACAAAGGCGTTCAAATTGCATAATTAATTTTTCTAATCCGATTCTCCATACGCATGCGTACTGGAAGCAATCTCTGTGCACGCGGAAGGATTACGTCACTTTGTCCTTGAACCGGCAAGAGTGAAAGTGTGTGCTAGATAGGTTTTATAATCGCTACGCATCTCTTTGAATTTGATTCTTTACCCAAATATTTTACAATTACTATAATCTACAATGAAAAACCTTCTGATAGTCATTGGATTCTGGGTTACAGTAGGTTCGAATTTTTTAATCCACAGCAGCGAGGAGAGGAGAACAGCAGCTTTTTGGGAAAGTATACGAGAAAGTTTAGGGGAGACCACTCCGGCTGGTTTCTTTCCATTTCTTTTAAACATTTCATGCATACAGTTTAGAATTTGGCTTTGACAGAAAGATGGAAGAGCAAGTAAGGCATAAAAAGATATTCCACTGCGACAAGTGAATATTATCAACAGTAAAACATTCTTTTATTGCGCTAAAAGTTCAACAGCCTAAGTAGAAACTATTCAAGCTATGATCTTTTAGAGGTCAATATATCCTTAAAAGTGCACAAACATACTAAAGAATGGTAATAAATTTATAAATAAGCGTTGTGAAATGAAAGCATCAACACCTAAAACAGGTATAAACACTCTTCGAGGGTTTCTTTCTTTTTCTCCCGACATCTGTGGCATTATTCATCTCGTACTCTTTACCACAAGTAAGGACTATTAATAGAGAATAATGCTACATAGTCCTATATCGTTTGAGGAAGAATATTAAGCCAAAAAGACCGTATCTTCATCAAAAATAGAATCGCCACGACGACAATACATCCTGACCTGATTCTTGATGATTCATCCTTATCATCCTGATTCCTACGACATGCATCGCTGTCATCCTGCTTCTTGACGACATTCATCATTATTATTCTGATTCCTGATTATGTATCCTATCATCCTGGTTCCTGACGACATGCATCCTGCCATCCTGATTCCTGATGACGGATCAGGATGACAGGATGCATGTGGAAGAACTTGCCAATCTAACCAACCGCAAAAGGTTATCGAATTCATACCCGCCCTGCTCTTCAGATTTGTCTCCTAAAGCTTTCTATTTCCCCAAAAATGAGTAAATTTAAGCTAGCCAGATTGCCATTGTTACTGAGATCAAGACCAAATCGCAGAAGATTATGGATTCTCCATCACAAAACGATTTCCAAGCCGCATTCCAGCAATGGCTTGAATTCTGGGTTTAGTTTAGTTATATTAATGTTCCATTTTTTTTAATAAGATGTGGGCTATTTTGGAAAGAACGTTGTAATTTTCATTTTATTTTAGTTAGATTAACATCCCATTTTGTTGCTATTCGAGGGCTATTTTGAGAAAGGCCTCGTAATTTTCAACCATTGTCAAGTGATGAGGACGACGCCCGAGTCAACATAACTAGGGTTGCCATACGTCCCGTATATACACCGTATTTCACTACTCAGTCCCGTATTACTATTTGTCCCGTTTTCTCTCAAAACTTAGTCCGTGCAGACAGTTGAAGCAATTTTGATTTGTCATTATAATTATAAAATGACTTTTATAATTATCGCAGAAGCAGCTAAAGTAAAATAAACTTTAAAACATGAGTTAGAATTAGAATTAAAAAAAGGATAAAAAGAACTGTCCTTGCATCTTTTTTATTATTCAGCGTGTTCATTTTATTAGGTTGGTTAAACTTTATTAATTTTGTATTAGAGTAAAATAAACTATTACCTACGGACTTTTTTCATGCTTTATTTATTTAATACTTACGTCCCGTATCAACGCCTGGCAACCATAGACATAACCCGTTACTTTATTTCCTCATCACTCTAACGGACGAACCTTTGAGACATGACAGATTTAATGCACATCTTGACTTGTGTAGGGTGGATCTTTGGTGGAACCAGGTTTCGAACCTGGAACTATCCGTTCTTGAAGCCAAGATCTTACCACCAGGACTGCAATAATGCTGAGAATGGTACATTGGTGAGTAAGCTGATTATTAGGAAAATGTTGTTCATACTAATGTACTAATTTGTAGTTCTAGACTTTAGTGATGCACGTACATGAAACTAAATGTCTGTAGTGACATTTTAATAATGAATGCTACATTTTCTTTAGAACTTTCTATGCTCGTGTTACGGACAAACAGCTGTTCATATAAAAGCTCTTTATGTGCTTTGGTTGTTGATTCGGTCTACAACCTTTAAAACATTCACTTCTACACCTGCCTGCAACACTTAACAGACATGTGAAGTAGCTGTCTCTTAAAATCTACTCGTGGATTTGTCAGCAGATTGACATTTGTCAAATGCATGAACTTCTGAGATCACCAAAACACATTTTAGCTGCTTACTTACTATTCCATCACGGTTTGTCTTGGGAAAATAGCATATCAAAAACTTGATATATTTTTCGCATAAAAACTTAATCTTTGTACTTAACCTATCTATATTTACCGAATCAATATAGCTTTAGTCTAGAAGTATGCCCGATAAATAAAGAGAAGGGTGCAGAAATATTGCTTTATATTATCTATATACTCTCGTCAGGAATGTGATTTTAAAATTACTTTTCGATCTAACAAATATCCTTCGTTACTAATTCAGGCAATTTGCTTACTATACTAAACAAAAAACATAATCAAACAAAATGAAATTCGTAATAGAAAAGTGGAATTATAAGAGATTTTCGTTTCACACAGTTACACACAATCACGATGAATATTCGAGAAAATATTTTAGCATGAGTTTGTAGGTTAGATTAGCCGAGGAATTGTATGAACATGCTTGAAGTGCCTTAGAATGTTAACAGTTTATGGTCACTCTTTAGATTAACCAGAAATATAATCTTGCTCGACTTATTGAAAATAGTATGTTACATGAAACAATAGCACTTCGTCAGTATATAGCAGAATCACTGTTGCCATGAGGCTAATCGAAGTATTTCAGGCTGTTAAGTAATATGTTTCAAGAGCCACACGCCAATTTCAATACCAAATGCTCTTCTTGTAGAAGGTTCGATGAATTGGGATGAGGTTTGGAGTGAGTTATTCGAGGAAATGCAATTTAAATAATGTATTTAATTTATAAGTGTGCGTGGGTATTCATGATATTCAATTTTCCTAAAATTCAGTGTTACTGTTCGAAGATTCAAATTTAAAAATATCAATTTGTGGGAAAACCCTCATCACTTAGCTTCTCTCAAATATAAATTTAAATTCACCTCACTGAAATGCCGACAGCTTTCTGAATTTAACGGGATTAAACTGGAATTTTTTTTAAGTTGCTCTATATATCTGGCTTTGAAGTTATGAAAGAAAAATTCCGCTGCGTCTCGCACATGCGCAGTAAACAATAATTTAGTACGAACACTCATATTTTCTCTAATATTCAGCGTATTTGCTTGACATTTTAATACAATAATTCTGCAACATATTGTCAAGGGTTCTGCAAATTTGGTATAATTTGAATGAAAACTCTTCCTGTTATAAGCAAAAAAAAAAAACATTAGGAAAAATTTGGGATTTTTTAAGAAAACCTTTATATCTTCCCAAATATTTCTGCCTTGTTTATGAAAATGCATGTAAGTACTATGCACATCAAACATAACCATTGATAAAAGTTACATATCGAATTCAGCTTTCTATGAAACAGAATGGGTCATACTTCATTTTCGCCTTCATGCCTTTCTGGTGGGCACCCCCCCCCCCGATTGCCCTCGTGACCGAATCTTCACTGTAATATGTGTATGACACTCGATTGAATGTCACACAATTCTCCAGAACTGATTTCGAACCATAGTTTTCGTATTAATAGAAAATTTCTCGCATTTTCGTGACGAAATGAACCTTAATTTTTGCACACCAGTATATCATTGGTGGGAGGTAACTCAACCCCCACGTTGCTATACCCCCAGAGGAAGCGAGTGCCCGCTTACTTAGACGGGGGCCCCTCCACCCCCCCTGGGGGGGCCCCCCCCCCCCGGAGCAATTACTGACTACTCAAGATCAATCAAAAGGTACTGATCGTTTCAAAATGCCAAGACTAGCACTTTTGGACGATTTTACTCCGGAAAAGGGTGTATGGCAATGAGTAAGATGAGTGCATCTCCGGAGTTCTTTGTTAAGTCACGCTAAGTAAAATGTAAACATCTCCCCCCCAATCCACTTTTAACTTCATCTCTATTTTGGTGAAATCAACTCCGCCTGGCGCATGCGCAAAAGTGCGGAGGGTTTCGGAATTCGAAAATCAACAGTATCGAAAAAATTTCTAGCAAAGAATCATTTGTATAAACAAAATGTTCGATGGAATCACTAAAAAAATTCTAAATTTACTTTTTTACTTTCATTCTTAGTCTAAAAATTTTACTTTTTTCTTTCCCTACTCATTTTTAGATCTAAATTTTCTTAATACTAATTTTTGGATAGATCTGATTGTTATTCAGCTAAAATCAGCTTCGAATAAGCCAAGTTCTATTGTATATTCTATTGGAACACAAATCAAACAAATCAATTCAATCCACAATTTAGTTTATCAAATAATATGAGTGCTATTCTGAAATTTTCGATTCTTCCTACGTATTTCTTTCTTCCAGGATGCGTATAGGTCGTCGAAAATGAAACTATTTCCATAGTTATCAAAAAATGTTTTGCAATATTTAAAACTCGGAGATAAAATTTTCATTGCATTGCTCCATTTTGTTTAAAGATCGGTACACGATTCTTATTCCCGTATTTACTTACTACTTTTCAATATTTTAAAGCAAGTGACGGCAGGACTTTGGACACTTGAGTCATTCTGTTATTTTCAAGAGAAAATAGTGCAATTATTTCACCTTGCCATATGTTGTTGCACTGTTATCAGCTGATAAAACGGTTCTTCATTCCGTTTCCAGGTGATAAAAGCAGCGATTGCTGATAAAGTAAAGTAAAACAAATGGATGAATGCTCTTTCACCGTGCATTACATTTCGTGGAAAAATTGTTTCTTGGAAAAACCATTTAGAAATGTCACTTACAGGTGTGGCGGTAAACTCCGGCCGACGGGGAGGGCAGAATTTCCCCAACAGGGGGCACGACCTGCTGTACAAGGGGAGGGCATAATGATGACCCTCTCAAATTTTCGCCAGATCTTTATTTATCTACTAATTGAATAGCCTGTCGCGTGAAAGGGGGTGCAAAAAATTTGTCACGACAGGGGGGGGGCACAACATTCCCGACAGTAGGGGTGATCCCCCCACTGGCGCCACCCCTGGTCACTAACACGCTCCACAAGCGACATATCCTAAACAGTTGTGGCGATCGGGTGGCAAAAGTTGGGGCAAAAAATTTATAGACACTTAAACGTATCCTTGGAGTACAGGAGGTACACAACAAGATATAAAAATTTAGTTGCAAAATTGGCTAGCTTTCCCGTACACTATTGTTTTTTTTATATATATATAACTCCTAGTTTTAGGCAGCTAAGAAGAAATAAAAATTTAATTTTTTTCCTCAAAATAAGTGGGGCCGCCCACCCGAATCACCGCCGTTATCCATAATTAATTCATATTGAGACTGGAAGAGTTGGGGGGGGGGGACGGAGTAGTAGTTTAGTTTAGTTATATTTTCTTTCCGTTTTTGAAGCAACACGAGGGCTATTTGGGGACAGACCTCGCAATTTTGAACCGCGATCAGATGACGAGGATGACACCTGCGTTGCCGCTACCCTTTCCAAACTTTCGTATCACACCAGCGGAGTGCATTTGACTCACTGCGTCTGATTTAGCATGCAGCAGATCCACATACACGGCAGATCTTTGGAGGAATCGGGTTTCGAGCCTGGATCCCTCCGGCCCCGAATCCGAGACCTTAACGCTAGGCCACCGCGGCCCCGGGACAGAATTGAAAACATTTATCAAATTTTAGACTAAATACCCACTTTGGGTTAACTGTCGGTCTATTCGTCAGTATGTGAACGAGACAAACGCAAACGAAATGAGGCAGTAAATGAAATTTGACATGTTGTCTTTACACCAAAAATATAGATCTGTATCAAATCCAGTGGGGCAAAGGGAAGATATATATAATGCATACTTGATCCTTTTTACTATTCGAAGAAACTAAGCACAAAACCGCGGCATATTGTGCAAATGTACGAGTAAGTTGAAAGAAGAACACTCCCGCTGGTTTAATAGCACTGTTTTCTTTCTTAATACAAAATTTCCTATGAAATTAATATAGATTGAAAACTGAAGTTAGTTTATAATTTGAAAATCCAGTTCTATTCTTCCTGGAATCAAGCCTGAATAGAGAAGAGGCAGGAGGGATAAAATCCCAGTGGCCCTGGGCTTCCCGAATATGCATGCTATTTTTAACAAAATACATGTAAGTATTGCGCAAGGGAACAAAACCATTGATGAAAGCTGATAATGATGACCAAATCATTATCAGCTTTCTCTGACACGGGTGATCCCAAATAATTTTCTTCGTCACTTTTTGGTCGGTCTCCTCGTGAACAAATCCTCATTGTGAAATGTAGAACCGATGATTGCACTTCCTATGAGTCAATGCTACGTCGTGTCGAGTTGCTGCACTTCGCCGGTCACAAAGTGATCTCACACAATATTAGGAGGTATCCTATGACTTTTGGTACTACAGTGTATATAAGTTGACCAACCGTTCTCCTTTAGGAAGGACAGTCTTCCTTTTATAAGTTCTGCCCTCCCTTGAAAAATTTTCTCCTAAATGTCCTCCTTTTCCGATATTTTAAGACTAATCTGTAGATCTCCATATTCGATCGATGATAATCGGGTTTTTTCAATTGCTAAGGGTTTTCGGACAAGTGCGAAAACGAGATTGAATGTTGATACTGAGTCGCAGCACTCACTGTTAAATTCAATATGAAGCATATTTCTCGTTCAAATAATTCCAATATAGTGTTGAAAGATAATACATTGAAAAAAAATATGCATTCAATGGAAAAGTACTCATTAAAATAATAATAATTCATTGGCATGCACACCACCACACAACAACCATAATAACAATATAAAATGTTGGAAATGTTTTTATTATGCATTTATCCTATTATGGAGTATCCTGCATTATTATTGCAAATGAATCAATGTTTATTTATTTATGATATCTTTTTTCTTCAATTTATTTATGCCCACCCTTTCATTGTAAAAATGTTGGTTATCTTAGTGTATAGCGTTGCTCCGTTTCCTGTTCAATGATATTTTGATAAGAAAAAAGACCGGAAAACGCCGGGTACTCGGCTAGTATAAAATAATTTTAGAAAAGGAACGGGTGTGTTAGTTATTTATGTTCCTATCAGTCAGAGAAAAATCAAAACTTCTTAAACTTCATCTTCAAACGCATCATAATAAAAACGCACAGAATTATGAATGCATTTTAAAAAATGGAGGCAAGGGAGAAAATAACAGATGATGTTTTTTCAAGTGTTAATTCATTTTGAACGCACGACTCACTAGTGTTTTTCGAAAATAATGGAAGCGCAGTAACACAAGATTCAATCGGTGATTAAGAGTGGTTTCTTAAAACATTATTAATTTTAAAGTGCTAATTATTTTAAATGAATGGCTTAGTTGGTGTTTTTTGGAAAATAACAAGAAAGAGAGAGATTCATAAAAACAGCTTTTTTACAAAGCGAAAGTAGAGTAAAGAATAGTATACAAAGAGAAAGCAATGTAAACGCCAAAAACTTTTCGTCAAATTTTTGACGAATCTCCACGTTTATACCTCCCTGAGTCCAAAAAAACACATTTTTTAATAATGTCTGACAGTCTGGGAACAAGATAACTCAAAAATGCATTAAACTAGTTGGTATGTGGTCTGTACACTAAATTTGCAGATTTCTATCAAATTTTGCAGGATATTCATCCACGAAAAGTCTGTCCGTCCATGGACCTGTGAACACGATAACAGTAACTAGATGGGTAAAATTTGGTACATAGCTTTATCATCAGAATTGTAGATCTATATGAAATTTTAGACCAAATCCGTCAAAGGGTTGATCGTTTGCCGGTCTGTATACTCGCGAGTTTGTGAACGCAATAACTTTATAACGCAACGACCTAGGTGAATGAAATTTGTTAAATAAAGCCTAACCACCTCCGGGTTGGATGGCTATGAGTCGTTGAAATGCATTTAACATATAGATGGGTTAATATGAAATTTGATTGGCATGTTTCATCCTTGTGTAATTTTGATGGAACTTGGTGCTCACATTGGTCGACTAAAAATAATGAAGCGCTAAAAAATTGGATTTATTTGTAAATTTTTTGTTCCAATTTTATTAAATTTTTTACAGTATTCTACCAATAAAATAATATTAGTGAAACCTGTGCTAATATTTTTTTCTCTCTTCCACCAATCTTAGATTTAAAAAAAAAGATTTGACAACACCGGCTACTCTTCTAATAAGTTTCAGTAAAAATGATTTAAATTTCAGAAAATAATATTCACCGAAAGTAAGTAAAGACTATAAAAAAAACTAAACCAGTCCTTTTGACCCCCTTGCTATTTCTAGCGTTCAGTGACCCTTATAAAACTACACTACCACTTTACATAACACATTCGTGAGTAATGATATAAGTTCCTTCTTCATATTCAGTACCGCAGGTGTGCATGTCTTGGTATCCACCTGTTAAGGTTTCAACGACCGACAAATGAAGGACAATAAAAATTCTCGAGATAATTTTTGATGAGTAAGAGTTGAGTGACGACGAGTGCTTTTTGGAGCAAGTAAATTCAGCAGTTCTACAGTTCTCCACCCTCCAAGACATAACTGAAACAGAAACTGTAAATGAAATGAACAACAAAAATTTGCAACTAGTTAGAGTCGTCCATATAATGATTTAAACGAATCACTCAAATATCATAATTAAGAGAAAGGAAGTCAGACTCGCATGATTTCACGGGTCAAAAAAGTAAAGTCTGTGTTTGTGTGAGTCTCAAAAAAAGATTTTTTATAGAAACGTTGGTGTATTTCAAAAACACAGTACGAAAAATAACAAGGATAACGGTAAACTTAATGTTTTCTTCCTGATACTTGGACCCTCTTTTCTGCTACCATCTTTCTTACTTCGGGGTATATTTTGTTGGCAGTGAATACTTTCAAAACTGATTCAAGGTGAATGCTAGTAATCGACGATCTGGTAGGAGACTTGCTTCCTTTCATAAGCGAAAATAATTGCTTGCACCGATAAGTACTTCCAAACATGGAAATAATTTCATATTCCAATTTTTTGGGCCTCCAGAACGAAAAAAAATTACTTTTCCATGAAATCAATGATAAATCGATGATTGGCTGCTGAAGAATTCAGTAGTCTTTGAATGGATCGTTGTCCTCTCCCTCTCCAAGTCAAATCCTCCGCTGGCGCTGAAGCCACGTCCACCCATCAGCCAGAAGAGCACTCGCCGCCGTCAGCAACGAATTCCCACAGGTCAAGAACCATCGAATCAACTTTAAAACAACTTACTGAAATGATCTCCAATATTACCCAAATGATGCAGCAAATGATGGTTTTATTTACTATAATAATGAACAACTTCCAACATAAAACCTCGACTTCTGTTGTCGGCGTCACTCAGGCTTCGGCCTAGCATTCCAGGTTTTTCTTTCAGGTCATTTTCAATCTACAGCAGAGAAGAAGTGCAGCTTGCACTGGCACTCTATTTAACCCTTTATATTTGTTACGGTGTGGCAACTTGAGCCACAGTAATCCCTAAGAAGGGAAATTATTAGCATGCACCTTCCCTATCCGATGGGGAATTCAATCAGTCTGGAAAAAAGCATGGACGATTAAAGGCCTTAGAATGGAATCGGTAATCTGCCGATTTAAAAGTCAATATTTTAAATGTTCAACTGTGTGAAATACGTGTTCGTAAGTATATAATATTTAGAAACAAACCATTTCAAACAACATTCTCTAACACTTTTTGCATTCTCATATGCGAAGTACAGAGAGAAAATATTGTAGTCGTCAAAAGTACTTGCGAGTTACAAAGAACATATTCTTTACGACGTTTCTGATATTATTTCAGGATACGTTGTAAATTCCAGCGACTGATAACAAATATTTCAATTGTTAAGTTTTTACAAGCACCTTAACGTGCTATTCAATCGTCTGATATCACAAATTAGCCGAAAGAATTGCTGATTCTGATTATTAATTATCTTTAATTCAGAATAAAAGAAAATGCGAATCGCTTCGAGATATGATTAAGTCCTATTGTTTGAATCAATTTCTGAGAAAAATACAGATAAGAATCTTTGATATTATGCTTCGATAGATGTAGTTTAATATAGAAATTTCAATGGTTACAATCTGAAATGGAAACAACCTGTCAGTAATTGACTTTAGTTCACGCAATCATACAATCGCCATTTTATCATTTCGACTACAAGAAAAAAGAATGAACTCAGTTAGTCACGCAAAAAACTCCATGTATCAAACTTCATGCAAAGAAAACATTTAATAATAATAAATTTAAATAATTGTTAGGCTCAACTTTATGAGAAGTTCATTTGAACTTAAGTGACCATGTTTTTTTTTTTATTTTTCGTATATGAAGTTCACAAAGAGAAAAAAATTGTAATCATCCAAAAAATTCAGAGTCAGGATTTTCAGAAGTCTTTATGTTATAGACTTCCTTGAGACAGAAAAACCTTATTTTTGGAATAATGATGGTCTGTCTGCATGTGAATGTAATAATTCAAGCACGGAAAGAGATAGACAAATGAAATCCGTCAGATAGTTTTATCACCAGAATTGTAAATATATTGAAAAACAGCAGTGGCGAACCTATGACCCAAGGGTCAGACACTGACCCACGAAGGTGTTTTTAAATGACGCGTTGATTTTTCTAAGCTTATTTTTTTATCTATGTATATAAAAGGCAATGTTCGTATGTGTGTTCGCTATAGACTCAAAAACCACTGTGCCAATTAACGCGCGTTTTTTTTTTGCAAAATGATCCGCGTTGTCCGGGGAATTTTTAAAGCTATTGAAATCCTCGATCTGACCATTAGAAAGAAAGTTAGGGGCTTAATAATATTTTAATGTTTGGCTACCGTTGGGGATGGTTGATAAAATGCTTGGCGCAACGCCTAACGCAGGGTTGCTTTTTGTAAACAGGGTTGTTTTTTGGCGTCGCGTAGACCCATAGCTCTCTGACCTCGGGAACAGAGGGAGAGTTGCCACACACACACACATTGGCCTTTTTAAAGCCAAATTCTGAAAATTTGATCTTTCTTCAAATCCCTTGGCTTTTGGAATTTTCATTTGGCCTTAAATTCATTTTTGGCCTTTTATTGTTTTATTTTTGCGTATGGCTTTTAAAAAGATTTTTAATAAATAATTTTTTTAATTTTTTAAAATAAAATATTGATATGACACTTTCCAAATGGCCCACAATGAACGAAACGAAGTAGTTCCAGAATAAGAAAGGTTTCTGTCACCTTTCTTCAGAGTGTATTAGTCAGAATGCCTCTAGCGGTAACTATGAGACGGTCATAAATTTGACGCGCATATTTGTTGCGTCGTAGAACGGGAGGGGGGATATACCAGCTCGCAGTGTTGAATTAAATGACAGCCTTGGCGAACGACTAGAAGTGTTTAATAATTCAACTATATTATTATTATTTGTTATTAAATTTTCTCATCTACATGTGATAGTTATGGTATCACCCTACTGATATCAACGTTTTGACGTCAACCTTTATTTTTTGCTCTTCACTAGCAGAAGTAAAAGTTGCAAAACAAAAAGGAAACGTAATTTTTTTTAGAGATTTAGGGGTCAACTCTCAAGTTTTTCAGTTAATAAATTTTCGGTGTTTCCAAATTATTCTTACCCTTTTTCCCACTTCTTCCCCCTCCCCCTTCCAAGTGATGCCACTGATTTAGAGACCACGGTGTAGTATTGAAAAAATAATGAACAGTTTGACAGGTTCGCCATCACTGTGTTAAAAGCTATCTATCTATATAAAAGAGGAAAGTATGTTTGTGTGTTCGTTTTTTGGTTCTTTATGCACGGCCACATCACTGGACTTCCAGCGACCAAATTTGGCACAGTGATGGATTAGCACAAGAGGGAGCTAACGCCGTAAAAATTATTTTAAAATCCGAAATAGATTTTTACTTATTTAATTAAATAACAAAAATTAAGCTATTTTTAGACGTTTTTCGTCACTAACTTCTGCAATACTTATGATACGAAAATTATTTTTACGTCACCTTAAAGAGCAAAAAATTATCTTTTTAATGATACCAATTTAATTGCAGTACAATTTTTTATCTAACTGTAATTAAGATTTCAAAATTCATTTTAAACTCAAACTAACTCCTTCTGGGCGGGTTCGCGGTCAGCATCCACCTTTTTTCAGCACTACCTCTGCCACCTCGCTCCTTCGAGACTCTCAGCCACTACTTTTTTCAGTTCATCATGAAGATCATGAACAGACCATAAAACCATAGTTGATTTCATATTCTTTGTAGACAATCGATTCCTTTAAAATTGTAAAATCTTTCAATAGACCTCCTCTAGTTGTAATGTTTTGTAAAAATTTTTCACGAATTTCGGCATAAAAATCTTCATATCCATAAATACAGAATGAAATCGCCCTAACTAAACAGTTTCTATCACCTACAATAGGTATTTTACAATATTTTTTGACACGCTATTGTGATGGAACTGTTGGGATCTATATATTTAAAATAATATGGGAAAACCCTCAGATATTCCCCATCCCCAGGCACCTAACCAATTTCGACAATTTGCATTTCATATAAAAGCTTATAACGTATAGATATGTCATAAAAGGTCGTCTGCCTCCCGCCACCACCACCAGCCCCCATTTTCGAACGAAATCGAAAAAACATACAGAGAATGTATGGTGTAGAAGTGTTTTTTCTATTTCGTTCAAAAATGGGGGTGGGTTGGGGGCAGGCGACCCATGATGATATATCTAGACGTCATAACCTTTCAATTAACAAAAGACTTATCGAAATACGTTGGATGGTTGTTGCTGGCGAACTGTCCAAAGGTTTTTCCCCGTAGAGAATGTACAGTGGGAAAGAGTTTTTTCGATTTCGTTCAAAAATGGGGGGCCTTGGGGGGTGGCAGGCGACCCTTGATGACATATCTAGACGTCATAACTTTTCAAATGAAAAAAAATTGTCAAAATCTGTCGAGTGGGTGAGGCTGGCGGACTCGGTGAAGGTTTTTTTTACCAAATTATTTTAAATATATATATTGTAATAATTCTTTTATTGTTATAAAATCAAATTTAAACCAATTTATTGTTTCGTCAAATTCTTTATTCACGTGTTTTGACTATTGTGAAAGTTAAGAAAATATTGATTTTTTGGTCAAGGTAGACTTCCTACTTCCACTCTTATTTCGTTGCATGCACGTTTCGCAGCTTTTAACATGCACTCAAAGATCAAATGACGTTAGTTTAGTTACTACGCGATATATAGTTATTGAACTACATATTGTTTAAAATAAATGTTCTTTTTCACATTTTCCCGCAGTTTCATTCAAACCATAATGTTATAAGGTGATAAAAAGTCTATATATGAAAGTTTTAATTCAACAAGAAAGGATTCGAAGAAGATTTACGTTAGTTCGAGAAAGTTAGTGACAATATTTGTAGGGAAGAAAGAAAAAAAAGGAGGGCGGTATATGAAAAAATATGGATCCCGAGCAACGCCGGGTTTTCAGCTAGTAACGTATAAACCAAATTCGTCAAAATGTTGACTGTCTACCGATTTGTTTATTCGTGCATCTGTGAACGTGATAATTCAAAAACTCAATAAGTTACAAGGATGAATTTTAGTATATAAATTTTAATAACTCAAATTGTTGATCTGTGCCTAATTTTGAACTAAATACGTCAATGGGTGGACCGTCTCTTTATTTATCGATCTGTATGTATGTGAATATGATAACCAAAAAATACAACAAGCTATATATATTTAAAAAATGTATTATGTGGTTTTCAATCCAAAATTGAAGGTCCATATCACACTTTGGTTCCAATCTGTCCAAGATAAAGAGGTCCAATATGCATATTCGATTTTCTCCACTAAACGACAAGGCAAAACACAAAATGCTCGATATTGTGTAAGTATACGAGAAAGTGGAATGGAAGGCACACCTGCTGGTAACTTTTCTATCTCCCCCATTATATTATCTGTTCTGTTACAGTAAAACTTCGATAAACCGTCCGAACCAGGGCTGTGACGGATAACCGAATTGACATCTTTTAATACGTATGTACATTAACGTGATTTCACTTCTAGCTTGGGGCAAAAATGAAAGCAAAATCATTTTAAAAGTGAATAATATATATATATTGTATT
>BGPR01001951.1:0-52406 GCA_013235015.1 Araneus ventricosus | reverse complement strand
ATATGTTTATATGTTTATAATACATACATATTGTATTTAATTTCACAAACAATATAAACTTCAATACAAGAGTAGTACTGACATCCGTACAAAAATGACGGAACAGATATTTTTAGACGATAACGGATAACAGAAACTGACAATTAAACGAGTGCCGGTTAATCGAACTTTTACCGTAATATATTATTCCCAGCATAATTTAATGAATATTACAACGATAGCTTTTAAAGACATCGCTTTCATAAATTTGAGGAGGAAAAAAATTGCATTTATAACTTATTCCGTGTTGAGGAGACAACTCAATGTCATTTCACACAGTGTTTTCAGCTGCGACCAGCGTGAATAAGAGTCATTTGAAGTCTCGTTTCCGCTTGCCGTTGATGTGAGTCAATGTTGCTTCACATTCTGGTCGTTCTTGATATGTATTTAAATAAGTTCATATTCACATTTAACTTACAGTTGATATAATTTATGTAATTTACAATTCTGTTTTTGCTGCTGTGACGTAAATAAGTGTTTCTTCAACTTCTGGTTTAGATCATTTCATTATTTGTTTTACCCCTTTAAATCTTTTTTCAAGACACGTTAAAATATTTATCAGCAAAACCGTGCTAATCGTCTTATAGATACTTGTAAATAGAATAAACAATATCTCATTCAAAATATTGATTTCTTTCCAAAAGTCAATAAAATTCAAATAATTTTTTAACCATTTTAAAATTATGATTTTTCTCTCGGTTTCTGCTTTGAAACAAACGGATCTTTTTATTTCAAAAATTTATCTTTAATGCTTAACGACTTAATCAAACGCTATATCTTTAAGATCCCAAGTTCGCAACAAATATCTTTGGATTTAGTTTGGTTATATTAATATTCCACTAAGAGGCAAGGCAATAACTATATTTGGAGGGACCTAATAATTTTGAAGTATGGTTAGAAAATAATAACAATACATGGGGCAACATCCTTTCAAAACTTCCGAACCACGCCAAAAAAAGTACGTTTTCCCTGTGGATTTAATATGCATCAGTCCGCGTACAAATTAGACATTTAGGGAAACCTGATCACTGAAATTCCACCATCAGGCCACCTCAGCCCATTTTATTAATAGAATCATCTATATGGGAAAACTGAAAAAGTCAGTAGACACAAATATATTACTCAAGTCTGACCACGGATTCCGAGACTACCTCTTTGGGACGATTTTACACCGGAAAGGGGTGTCAGACATTGAGTCAAATGAGCGCGTTTCCGGTGTTTTTTGTTAGATCATGCTTAGTAAAATGTAAACATCACGCTTCCATTCTTCACTTTCCCCCTATTTGATGAAAATAACTCCGCCCGGAGCATGCGCAAAAGTGCGGAAGGTTTCCGAATCCGTTGCTATACAATATTCATCGATCATTCATTCTTAAATTTAAAAAAGAACTACAGCGAAAGAAAAGCGGTTATTGATATACGAAAATTAACGCTGCCTTCTTCTTACAAGGCTTGAAAAACTAATTAATCAACCATAACATTTACAGTCGGTATAACATTGGTACCAGCTTGAAACTTTTATAATTCTTCGATATTATCGTCAGTGCTGTGTACAAATCGTTTCCAGCGATGTGGAAGTCGTAGAATACGAAATATTACCATTTCTGTTGATGGTTCGGATGGAGCGATCTGTCGCTATAAGAACCACTGAAACAGTTCGGCAACGAATACCATGAAGTGGTTCCTTCCAAGTTACTTGAGAATCAAATCTTAACCGGGGCTTTTATCTGGGGTGTACGAAGGATAACAATGCAATTACTAGCCCCAGCGAGCAACCAAATCAGTTATGGTTTGCTACTGGACTATTACAGAGATTTTTGAAGCAACAGACTGCTCCATCCGAACCATCAGTAAAACTGGTATTTCCTCGGGTTTCTTCGAGTTCCAGGTTGCTGGAAAGAAGTTGTACACAACGCTGGTGACTACATAGGAGGACTACGAACGTTTCCAAGTTAGTACTTACGTTTTATGAACAGTAATTACATGATTGCCACTGTTAAATTTCCGACCCTTATATTAAAACTAAACTCAGCAGGTCTTATGTAGAATCGAAACTCAGGACAGCAATTCTTCAAATACACTGGTGTGCAAAAATTAAGGACCGTTTCGGAAAATGCGAGAAATTTACAATTTATTCGAAAACTATGGTTCACAATCAGTAACGGAGAATCTTGGGACATACGACCGAGTATCATACACATTTTACAGTGATGATTCGGTCACGAGGGCAATTAGGGGGATGGTCAGAAAGTGATAAAGACGGAAAGGCTTTCTGTGGAACAGGATGGATTAAATTCCATTTTCGCCTTCATCCCTTTCTGGTGCCCCCCTAATTGCCCTCGTGATCGAATCTTCACTGTAAAATGTATATGATACTCGATTGTGTGTTACACCATTCTCCGCAACTAATTTCGCATCATAGTTTTCGTATAAATTGCATATTTTTCGCATTTTCCGAAACGATCCTTAATTTTTGCACACTAGTGTACAAAACAGTAACTCTCTGGGGGGGGGGGGGGGGCGCAGTCCGTCACATCCAGGTTAAAAATCAAAAAGGAAAATTTATAAGAAGTTTCTATCACAATGGAAGTTAATGTCCGACACAAATTCTTTAACATGGAATTAAATGCTACAAAAGGAAAATAAAAATTAGGTTAAAAGGTGAAAGAACTCCAGCTACATTCAGTGAGCTGTTTTGAATCAAAATTCAAATTGAATTACAGTCTGTAATTTTAAAATAACACCTGTCGGTGCGAAAATTTTAAAACACATATATATATACGCATATGGAAGCATATTCTTTTCCATAAAAGAAATTCGATAACATTTTTAAGTGAATTGATTTACTCAAACAGCACAACTCACACAGTATAATATACACATTTCTAATAAAGAACAAAAGCTGTGCATTCGTCAATTTTTCTTGCGTCTTTTATTGTGCTTTAATTGTCTGTGCATCACCTTTATTTAATGATGTCATTTCCTGCTTAAAACCGTGCGAGCAGCGGTAGGTATTTAAAAGAAGAATAGAGTCAAGATCCGACCTAGAACAGAGTTCAAGAACAAGGATGACATATTGTGTACTTAACGTGGGATACTATCTTTCTTTCAAAAAACAAATTACGAAAAATTTTATTAAATAAAAAGACGTTCAATTTCCAAAAGAATTAGAAAAAGGCGATGCTCGTGTTCGAAAACCTGAAAGGTATAATTTCGCGCCATCGCCATGGATAGCCTCGAACCCAGGTGGTTCTCGAATAATCGAATAAAAGGCTCTTTTCAGTGAGAAGAGAATTGATTACACACCTATGGAGTATTGCAATGAAAGTGTTACAGCCTCGTTTTCGAACGCCTGAATTTTTTATTTCGTTTGACCTCGTTCGAAGAGCACGTTCCTCAAGGACTCCGCTTTTGCGTGACTCAGTCGAATGCTTCTCGGAAACATTTTTCAAAAGTTTTTAGCTCCACGAGCAGCATGAGCTCAATCGTTTGCTCGTCAGAACTGCACGGTTCATGCCTACACGCGAACCGGACTTTCACCAGCATGTGATATTGATCATTCAAATAATGAAAGTGTACCTAGATCTGCACTTAAGTTCGCAAGAGACTAATTTTTGGGATCATTTGAGTACAGAAAACTTACTTGCCTTGTGGCAAGCCTCAATACAATAATATGCGGGGGCTGGGAGGGGTCAGCGTTAAAGTATCCATGTTGAGAGAACTGTATAGCAAAAAAGAAAGCAAAAACAGTGGTCTTATGAACATTTAACTTAGTCGTAATCGTTTTCATCCTCTAGTGGCAAATACAGGATTTGGGTCTGGGGAAAGGGGAAGTGAGGTCATAAAAAATTTGTATCGTCGTGACAAATGTCAAACCTCATAGCTTATGTAAACCAAAACACTTATACTTTACAGACTTTACTCACCTGACGATTAAAGAATCATAAAAAACAATACTTTCGACAAGTTAATAAAAAACACAATGAAATAACTAGACAAAAAAAAAATTTCGACCGCGTCAACGCTACAAGTAGAAGTAGCCACGGAATAACTGCAAAAGTTGAAAAATTTTCGAGCTTGGCAAGCCAGGAAAGAATGTTGTCAAGGCTTTTTTTTTTTGAAATAAAGAGAGATCAAGAACTAACATCTGTAGTGATTTTAAATAAAACCAAGAATTCTGGTGTAGCTCTAGGGGGAGCTGCAGCCCCATAGCAGCTCCGAGGATTCCCTACTGTCATCCTCAAATGGTCGCAATGTAATCTCACGGATACGAAATGTATTCTGATATGTTCATCCGGTTTTGATAGTTTTTCCTTTTTAATTAAATAATTAATCCTAGTGACAATGTAAATGAGTATTCTGTAACAAAATTCAAATTGTAAAACTCACAAATAGAATAAAATAATAGAAAATGGATTAATCTAATGTGGCATGGGGATACTGCGACTAACATAGAGTTAATCTAGGTGGTGTGCATTATAAAACAAGAAGAAAAAAACGCAGAGGGGAAAAAATGAAAAAGATACGACTGATTTTTACTTCTATATTATTTAACCGTATGTACATTAAAAGAATTTTGATTTGGGTGTTTATGACAAATATTAGTATCGATTATACTCCAATACCACTTTCAATTAAAATTATTATAAGGGAGAGTTACCAAATTTGGACCGTCGCCTAGATTGTACCGGCTTATACAGCAACGATATTAATGTGGTTTGTGGAATCAATTTTGTGAGAAAACGCAAAGCGTCTACAGTTAGAGAACGAGTGTTCATTTAGATATCATCATTTAAATGTTTTAACAAACGAGTAACGCTGTTTTAAAATCAGTTGCAAAAGAGACCCTCAGAGAGAGAGGAAACTTGTTTGATTGCAATTTACTATAATAATGTTTTTAAAATAGTTTAAAGATAAGGTTAGGTGAATTTTTGTTGTTGCTATCCAAAGGTTGCTCAGATTGGGCCACAAATAGCTGCCTGAATTGGACTGTTTAAATCAGTGGGAATATTATCTTGAACTAGGAGAATAGCTCAGAAAGCAGTTAAAGTCACTAATAATCAAAGCTTCGTATTATAGTGATGAAAATCGAGTATGCATTTGGACCTCTTCTCTTTGACCGATTGGATTCAAAATCTGATATAGATTTAAACTTTTGATCTCAAGGCCACATACGAGATTTCATTTATTTAACTTGTTGCATTTTTTGAATTATCGTTCACTTACACACACTTATACAGACCGACAGACATAACAAAGTTTTCAACATGATAATGTTTATAGGCTGGATACTGTCTGTAAGTTGAGAGATGGTCATGCGATATGCATAGGGTTACCATACGTCCGGATTTCGTCCGGACTGTCCGGGTCTCAAGCCCACGGCCGGACTAGGTCCGGATCTTCAAAATGTCCGGATTTAAGCCGAGGAATGAGACGAGAGAGGAATTTGGTTCTAATAAAGGAAAATCTGACCTAGTCGAAAAAACTGACGTCATTCCGCCGAAGAAAGAAAATTCATTATTTACACCGTTTACATCCATTGTTGGTGAGAAAGTGGATGAGCCTCCTTGTCCAAGCCCTAGTTCAAATTGAAAATTAAAAGTTTTTGCAATTTTGTTTTAATTCTGTTTCTCGTTAATATAATTTTGAATTACCAAACAATTGTAAAAATTGTATCTTCTTTACATTCTGACATCTTAAATTTTTTCCACTTCCTCAAACTCGGTGCTAGTGTTATGAAAGTGGGTCATTGGTAGGCAGCGTTTAGAATTTTCTACTACACCTTGACATCCCCTCAGGCGTGTCCGGATTTCAACTCAAAAAAATATGGTAACCATAGATATGCATGATGCTAAAACCGTTCAAAATACTCTACAAGACATATATTTGGATCTAGAGCTGCCAAATTTGGCACATAGTTACTTTTTGGGTAGTAGGTGTTCACTGCAAAAGGGTTTTTCAAATTTTTTATTAGATTTTTAATTAAAAATTAATTGAAATTTTATCGGTTTTTTTCTCAGTAATTTCGGAGCATATTATCACACACAAAACCGTTTTAACACCACTCTGAAAGTAAAAAATTAATAGCTTTTTAATACTATCAATTATATTTCCTTGCAATTTTTTCTCTATTTTTAATATATCTTTAAATATATATTACAACAATGCTTTTCAGTATTTTAGTTACCGGTTTTACACACACGCGCGTTGTGGCGATATTAAATAAATTTTTGTGTGCACGTTATCAATGCTAAAATTAAGGATAAATTTTTAAAAATAATATAAAGATATAATATATATCAAACCCGAAACATTATCATGCTAGGATGTTTCGGACTAGAGGTTCGAATCTGCTTTGAATTTTTGACCATACGTTATAAGTGGCATTCACATGTGGGAGTATACGAGAAAGTCGAGGGGAGCACACTAGACCGCTCCCAATTTTTTGATATGGACGATGCTTGATCAAAAATGATTGAATTCTGCCGAAGGCCTTTATCTGTACCGGAAAGAAGTGACGCCTACGATATGAAAAGTGTGAAGTCATTAGAGTCTCTCGTTGCCAGTGATGTAATTGATAAGTCAATGCTAAAAGATAGTTTGAATAAATATACTTATATGCTACTTTGTAAAGAATTTTTATCACAATTATTAGCATAATGGACCATTCCAGGGAGGGCCGCTGAGAGTCGAGTCGAGCCGAGCCCCGGAACAAAGTACTGCCCCCCTCCAGACACACACTCAAAAACAATCACCTACAAACGGTAAATAAACAAGAATCAGTGAGCAACCGCCATATGACAACCAACCATATGACAGTGACACTTCACTCTTGACTGGGAAATTATTAGGTAAGAGGGCATCCCTGCCTATTATTAGGAAGGATCGCGACTTGAAATCTGGCCTTCCCCCGCCCTGCCCTTCTCTTGCGAATTATGAAGGCGACTTCATAAATGAATTATGACTGTGAAACACTTCCTTCCACTGATTCATTAATCATCGGATAGAAGACTTTCTTCCAGTTGCCCAGTCACGTGTCACGTTATGAAAAATCTGACTTCTAGTCACCTATTGCAATTTAGATTAATATATTGAGAATGTGTGAGTTTTCTATTAAGAGAAAATAAATGCAAAAATATAGTTCAACTCAAGACCAGGCCCTATTTCTCACTCTTGAAAATACTAATAAAAAAATCTTCCATATTTAGGGCCGATTGGCCCTCCTCTGGGCCCGGGCACCGGAGATTTTGCACTTCCTACTCTCTCTCTCTCTCGGCAGGCCTAATTCCAAGAAGGATAGATCTTCAAATGATAAACTAACTTCAGTTTTCCATCTGAATTTATTTCACAGGAAGTTTTGCATTAAGAAAGAATGCCAGCACCATTAAAAACAGCGAAAGCGTTCTTCCCTCGATTTGCTCGATCACTTACACAATTTGCCATGTGTTGTGTTTAGCTTCGACGCATGGTAAAAATGATCGAGTATGCAGTGTGGATCTCTTCCTTTCTACCCACTGGGTTCAAAATTTGATACAGATCCACAATTGTGGTGTCAAGAAGACAACATGCCAACCTTCATTTATTTGACTAATTCCGTTTTTGAGTTATCGCGTTCACATAGATGCGGACCGATAAATAGTCAACCAAGTGACAGAATTGGTCCAAAATCTGAAACAGATCCATAATTCTAGCAATAAATACATATGCCAAATTTCAGTTATCTAGTTCGTTGCGTTATTGAGTTATCGAATTTGCATACACTCGGATGGACACACACGCGCATAACCCGTTGGCAGATTTCTCTAAAATTTAATATTTCTATCTATAATTTAAGTATAAAAACCTCATATCAAATTTCATCCATCTAGCTTGTTACGTTTTTGAGTTATCGTGACCTCGGATAGACATATTTCCAAAAATAGTTTTGAATGACTTAGAGAAGTCTAAAACGTGGAGATTCATCAAAATTTCGAGGTCTTTTTTTTTTTTTTTTTTTGACAATTGCAATATTATAGCTCTGAATACTTCATATACCATAGGAAGTAAAGAAAATATATTTATCGCGAAACCTAAACAGGGTTGAAACTGAATGATCTGAGGAGTTGAACTCGCTAGACTAAAACATTTCGAATTAATTTCAATTTTGGATTATCGAATTCACTATTCAACCACGTGACAGAAGATTATATGGATGTAGGGACTGCAAAAGTCACAATTCAATAAAAATTATACTCCTCTGTGCACGACGAGTGTTTGTATATTTTGTGATTGTGAAATACAGAAACCATAAAATTTGCCGTAATTAATCTTTTAAATTTCCAATTTTTTTTATGCCAGATTATAATCTATATATTCTTACAAATTGCACCCACTCAAAAAGATACCACTGAGACAGGTTCTTTCGAAATTATTGTGAAATGGAGTCACCAGCTTTAAAACTTTTCTCTAATCGGCTGCAAAAATTCTTTTAATTACGAAAGTTCGGACATTTTGTAAAGTTTTGAGCAGATCTAAAAATTTATTTTTGATCATAAACCATCGGATTTTTTATTTAAAAAAATAATAATACAGTTTACCCGATTAACCGAACTCGGGTTATTCAAAATGCCTCTGAAATCGCATATTCATGGTTTAATAGAAAAAATCGTTATCCAAAACAGCTTCCCACCCCTTTAGTACGGTTAACCGGGGCTGTACTGTAATTTTTTTCTGAAAGTAATAGCTTATATGACAATAAAAATAAAGAAGAATGACAATAATACTGCAACACATGGCTTTAGAAAGAAATATATAAACAAATAAAAGATTCTGGCGTTCTCTACGTATTTTACAGTCAACAGATACTATTTTATGAAGCATTTTATCATTTAATAAGGTCGTGATCATGTCGAGAAGTATTATAAACAGTGGCGAATCCAGGATTCGGGTCTGGGGGGGGGGCGGCTGAGGTCATAAAAATTTTGTATCGTAGTGACGAATGTCAAACCTCATGGCTTATATAAACCAAAACACTTTAATTTTACAGGCTTTCCTCTCCTGACAATAAGAATCATAAAGAACACTACAATGCCTTCGATAATTTAATAAAAAATACAATGAAATAGCTGGCCAAAAAATGTTTTCGACCGCGCCAACGCTACAAGTGCAAGTGGAATGACTAGAAAAGTAGGAAAATTTTCGAGCCTGTCAAGTCAGAAAGCAATGTTGTCACGATTTTATTACTATTTTTTAAAAATGAAAATTAAGATCAGACAGTTGTAGTGATTTTAAATTAAATCAAGAATTTTGGTTTAACTCTGGGGAGGGGGGGACCGCAGCCCGATAGCCCCTCCTCTGGATTCGCCACTGATTATAAATTTAAACTTTACTCGAATGGTAAGTAGTTACTAGGAGTAAACTTTAATTAACTAATTACCTCAATATGATGGTAATAATTTGCAAAAATTAAATTTTACTAATTTATTTAATTATAGCAAAAATTTATTTTTTGCAATTTAAGAAAGAATTAATAATTAAAAACTGTTTTTATTTTTGCAGGACTTTATTTATTATCAAGGCTGCAAGAATTTATAATTATAGTCTGTTCTTTAATTGATTATTTAAAAAATAATGTCTTAATTTGTTTTAATACTTGATTCATTGATTTAACTTATTTTTTATAATAATTGGTGGATTTGATTATGATTAAATTTAGTAAAGTTGCCTAATCGTTGCTAATGTAAACTTCTTAATATTCAATTTTTGTTTAATTCAGTCATTTTTGTTTCTGAAAGAATGGATTAACTTAAAGTTTAGTGATAAAATAAAATGAAAGGCCAAGTAAGAGACAAATGCAGTTTTTTTTCTTAAATTTCCCTTTTCGAATAATTTTTAATTGATGACCAAATTTTTCTGTCCATGAACAATAGATGAATTCAAAGAAATATTTTACAATAATTTAAAAAAATATTACAAAATTTAAGTGGGTTTTATTATTATTATTATTATTATTATTATTATTATTATTATTATACTGCAATAGAATAAAATATTCCCTTACACTCAGATTTTCTCGGTGTTTTAAAATTCGATGTGAGGTTTATCGTGCGATTTCTACAAATAAGCTCCTGAATGCTTTTCTTTTTCTCTTCTCCCCCTCTTTTAAACTCTAGATGATCATCTGAAGTAAACAACAGCAGAAAATGCATTACAATTTTTTAAATTACGTTTAACGTTCGAAATTCCTCAAATATTATATTATTATGCGATATTAACATGTATTAACATGTGATATTAATTAACATCATTGAATATCTCTTATTTCTACAACAGTGTACTTGTCTAATTAATTCCATTCACTAATAGTTTCTGGAAAGACGCGTTATTTGTCTACCATAAATAAATCGTCAACTTGAAGAAAAATTTTTAAATAACCTATTTCTCCAAAGTAAAAAAACTGCGTATAATAACCACTAGTACATAAATTGAAAATGAAACTATTTTGCAATTTTCCGCGACAGTAAATATTTCCGCAGAAAACGTTAACTTCTTTTTTTTAGTATTGAAAATTCACATTAATTATAAGAGATACTTTCAATTGTTAATAATTACAAAAATTGTTAATAATTTACTATATCACGAATTAGATCATTCCTGATTTTTTCGTGATGACTGGCTGTCATATTGCTTCTTTGAAAAGCAATAATGATGAAAAAAAGACAACAGAAATAATGCACGTAATCGTAAGAAAGAAATCACGAGGCTCGTGACGTTTCAGGTCACATGATCAGCGAGTAGATAGCATAGCTGACATTAGCTATTGCGTTGGTAGTTCAATTCTTTCTGTTGCTGATTCCATATAAGCAGCAAAGTGCGCTCCTGTGGATTAGTTCGATATTGTATAGTGTATTAGTGATTCTATTTGTGATTGTCTTTAATTGCCAAAGTAGTCAAGATGGTGTCAGGAAGCATGAGTTGTATTAAATATTTGATGTTTATCATGAACTTTGTGTTCGTGGTAAGTATGTTTTTCCATCTGACCATTTGGCGTCTTTTTATTATATAAAGTTAAATGAAAATTTATCCTATTCATTTGAAGGGTTTGTCTTGACGTTAAGTTCGACATAAACTACTTTTTGAATAGAATAATATTTGGATATTCCATACAAATTTGATAATCGGTGTAACGGAGAAAGGTCCGTTGTAATGTGTTAGCGCATTGATTATCGTTTTTGTAAAATTTTTGTTGAGTATTTAAATTGGCTGTCATATTCGTGTTAAGAATTTTAACCTTAGGATGTTTGGTATTGTCAAAATGCATTGTTTGTTTTCTCTCGAAAGTTGAAAAAATGGCGACCGAACTAGAGCGCCGCCTACTCTGGAAACGTCTAGTTTGTTTTGAAATTGCCAAATCGGTTTTTTTCTTTGTATGGTGTGTCGTGCATGTATTGCGTTGTTTTCATTTCTTTCCATTAAAGTTATTTTGGAATGTACGCGTAATTTGATGTTTTTTTTTTTATAAATCCATGCTTTCAAATTTGAAAATTAGTCCTTCAAAATAATGAATTAAATGTTTCCAACGAAAGATGATAAATAGTTATTCTGTTTTACTGTTCGAAATATTTGAGTATGTTATATGCTACTTTATTTCGGAAGAAATAACGGAAACAGTTGTTCCATTTACTCATTTGATACTTTAGCCACTTCACTTCTCTTATCTACATTTCTAATGTGATAAAAATTTTAGAATTCGCCATTTTGTTGACTTATATTCATACATGAAACTACTGAAATGGTGAAACCTTGGTTTTTAAAAATACTTGAGGTTATGAACTGCTTTTGAATACTGGACAGAAGTAGTTAAATGATTGCAAGGTTAATTCTTGTAGAATTTCCTGTAGTGAAACATTAATTTTCTAGTATACTGTTTGATTTTAGGGAAGTTAATTTTACTTGAGAGAAACAAAGAGCATTTTCTTTTCTTTCAGATTTTGTTAAAATTCTCAATGTTTTAAATGAAATCAATAAAAATTAGTTTAAATATTCCAGTTTTTAAAATTGTGTATGTATGATGAGTATGTCAGAAACCCTTTAGAACAATAAAAATACAGGATTGTTATATTAGACTAGAGTTCATTACAACTAGTTTTTTTTATGTTTGAAATTAGTTTACTCTTGATTCTGGATAAGTTTCATTACTTCTAATTTTAAAATATAACATTTAAGAAATTCCATTCCTCAATCTTAATTTTGAATGCTTTAATGTTTCTTTATGGATGTTAATTCAGGTGGTTAAGTCTGTATAAAGATATAATAAATATCTAGAATGCTAATAACCAGAAAATGAACATTGGGTGATTTTCTGTCCATTATATTTTTCCCATTCAAAAGTTGGGATGTAACGAATAATCAGTATTCAGCCCTTTTGTGGAATAATCAGCCTGGCTGAATACTAAATGGATAATAAGCAAAATAAAATTTAGGATAGATTTTTAAAGATATGCTTTAAATATATTTAACAAAGAATATTGCAGAATAACATTTCAGATTTTTTTATAATAAATGTATTATAAGTTTCTTAATTTTAAGTTGCATATAAGTGTATATTTAATGTTGCATATCATTGTAAGGCCTGAAATTATGATGCAAGAATAAAAAAAATCGAGTAATTTCCAGAAAAAGTATTTCATTTGATTTCATATATATATATTACCAGTTTCAAACAAAAATAAAACTTTCGCTATATAGTGCTTGCAGGAGCTGAAAGATTATTTTACTAAATTTGCAAGTCTTAGAAATTTTTCCATATTTTTTCCTCGCGCCAAATAAATGGACTCTCGGTCTTGGCTATAAGAAAAAATAAAAATTGAATTTACTTCTAATAACTTTAATTTAGCCACTGAATTTTCTTCTGTGTTTGTCATTGTATCAAGTTCTGCAATGACTTTATTTTTATGAAACAATCCTAAATTAAAAGGAATTTCTCAATGTGTAAATAATTTTTAAAAAATTTTTACTCTTTAATTTTTTCATTTAAAATTTGAGAATTGTTTTATTTAGCATAAGAGATTTTTTTACCAAGTAGATACTCAACCTGAAATTTGGCCGAATACTTATTCGGCAGAATCGTTATTAATTGCATCCCTAATTAAAAGTAAACATAGAGGTATGCAATTGAATCTTGAACTTGTTTTAATTTCGGTGCTTTTGAGCTAGTTTGTATTTTCTTTGTCTCACATAAAACTTGTTCTTACTAGGGAGTGTTGATGGGTAATAATTGTATTTAACATTTGTTCTCTTTTTAAAGGAAACACTATTTTACCCTGTTTTGTGAAAAGAAAAATGTACGAATATGTAGTTATACAGAATAACTGTAAACCTTATTTGCAACAATTGTATTTATATTGTAAAAGATTCAGTTATGTAGTACAGACATCTTTTAAAGGAACTAGCAGTTGATGATGATCTAAAATTTTTATTTGAAACATTGGCATATTACTTGAAATAGATTAAAGATTTATTAAGTTCTTAGATAGTAATTTTAACTATATCCTTGACATATTTTAATGAAACACAATATGGTAAGTTCATCAGTGAAATGTTCGAAGTAGAAAGAGGCAGTTGGCAATGTATCCATAGCTTTTATCAACTTTGAAAGAACTTCTCCTTGTTTGGAAAGTGAAACTAAAAATTGCTAGATCAGTTTAAATGAGGTTTGGGATATTAGGCTGTAATGAAAAATCAATCTACAGCTATTATATTATGAAATGTGGAAGGTATTTAAAGGCATGGATAAATTGAATTTATTACATATATAAATTCTAAATTTTTTTATTAAAAAATGTGCAACATTTTAAGGCTCATGTTGCACAAGAAATAATTATATTTTCAGATCAGTAGAAGACGTATCATGGCATGTATACACAGTGGAATCTCCCTATAACGAAATCGCTTGGTTCCAGTTGAAAAATTCGATATAGAGAAAATTTCGTTATACGGAGATCAGAGATTTTTGCAGTTATTTAAGTAAATGTTACAAACCTTTTAGTATGCGCGATAAGTTCAAAAATATTTAATTATGACTTTCAATTAAAAATGAAGTAATATTTATTATAAATTTGTTAAAATTATACTAATTTTTATTATATAAATAAAATGCTGAAAAGTGAAAATTCGCCAATTTGGAGAATAATATATACTAGTATGGATAAACATAAAATGCGTATTGTTACATCCATTTTCTGTTTCCACCCCGATTCTTGGAATCTTGACCAGGGTTGCGGTGATTTAAATCAGTTGATTAAAATCACAGATTTAAATCAACTGATTTTTTTTTTAAAGAAATCACTGATTTAAATCACTTTATTTTAAATTCAAGTTCATCTTCTTTAAAGAAATAAAATTGTTCTTGTATCTTTAAATAGTGATTTTAAAATATTTTTAAATGTATATTTAGAGAAAGAATATATAGAACATAAAAAAAAATATTTCATTGAATTGATGTAACTAAAGTACTTTCCATATCTTTATTTTTGAGAACGGAAGCAATTTAGATTTTAACGCTTTGCGGCACAAAGCAATAATTTCTTTGAAATATGATGAGAAAACATCATGAATGGGTTTAGTTCATTGTCTAGACATAGAATCTACAAAAAAAGTTTTTAAAAAAACTTGCTTCATTCCGTGTGGGGGGGGTCGTCCCCCTTTCGGGTCACCCCCTCATGAGAACCCCCTTAGATACAGCCACCTTGATACACTCGAAAATTATTGTTGAATCTTACAGAAAATTATAAATTAAAGCTTCAAGAATATTGGAGCAAAATTTTCGAGTTACTTTGCTAAAATTGTTAAACGTCCAGAACTGAAATTTTTTATCTCGGAGTCAAGGAATTTTCCCAAACTTTATCTCTAATAATTCCTATTCTGAAACAAAATTTCATAAGACTGCTATATACATTCTAAAAGGACTACTATTAGCCCTATCCTAAACCTATTATTTTTCATTTATAGTTGCATTTAACGGTTGAGAAGCGAGTGAAATTAGGTGTGCCATTAACTGACACTTCGCAGCAAAGGGTTAAATAAATCTTTAATGAGCAACACAATAAAATGCAAAGTATGAGATACTACTTTTTTTATAAAATAAAATAAATATTGTGAAAGGATCATTTTCACAAAGAAAGAACATAGTAAAATGCAGTGAGTTTCATTTTAATATTGGAGAAAACTAAATAGTGTTGGGGACAACAGTTTTTATATTGCAATAATGTTCAAATGTAAGATAAGTAATTCATATAAATGCTCCAAAAGATATACAAACATCTACATAGTGCAATTTAAACTATGATCTATACTTATGAAAGGCAATGTTTGCGAGCGTGTGTGCAATGTCCAGACGAATCTATCACACTTACAGTCATGAAATTTGGCGCACAGGTAGTCCTGGTGGTGACTCAATGCACCTTGAAGCCTGAATTTAAAAATTTTATGTAGAAAATTTTTTATTTAATGTTTTGGGTCAAACAGATTAGGAGTAGAGAAAGCTTCAAAACTTGTGTTTGTAATGAAACAAATGAACAGCTGAGTGTAAAATTCTCCAATATTCTAACATACAATAATGTATCTGTAGTCAAGAAATGACAATTTTTATTATATTGTTTCTTTTTTCCTTAATAAAATTGTCTTATATTTCAAAAGTATATTATTGTTATATTTTAGTTCACAAATATTTTTTAAATAGTTGTTACATTTTTGAATTTGTTTTTTTTTTAAAGAAATTACAGCTTAATGACTGGTATGTTGTTATATATATATAATTCTATGACTGTAACGCTCATTGTCTAATATACAAATGTTAAATAAATATATATATAGTTTTAAAAAAATCAAAAAAATCTTGATTTAAATCAAATAAATCGATTTTTTTGAAAAAAATCGACAACCCTGATCTTGACGCGTAGAAATGTTGCTCCCTCTGTAGAAACCCAGGTCCCCATAACTACATTACCCTGCACATAGCATTCTATTGTTATGTGTTATCGCTGGAATGAACAATGCGAGTGGTTGCACATGTGAGTGATTTGTTTGCACAGAAATTAGCAACTTTCTTCAAAAATCAAAAAGATAAAGGTCTGAAAAAATTTGTTATAGGGAGACAACCACTTCGTGATACGGAGAATATTTTGAATGCTATTTAACATTCGAATTAAAAATTTCGTTATAGGGAGAAATTCGCTGTAGGGAGACTCTACTGTATAAAGCCTTTATTAATATAACTGTTAATATAATGTGAAAAGTAGTTGGGGCTATCTGATGCCTTTTTATAGTGAACTTTTAATAAAATGTGCCATTATAGTTATCGAATGTCCTTGCCGTGGCACAAGTTTCACAAATGACTTGGCAGTTATTGGGTACTAAATTTTTATGCTAGATAATGATTCATAGTTGAAGTGTCTCAATCTAGTATTCAGTGGGTAAATTTTCAAATAGCCCAATAAAAATTATTTTTAAAATTGTATTAAATTGTACCCTTAGGCAGAGCATTGCCATAATTTAAAAATAATGCGTCGGAACTCTAATATTAATTTCATAATCTGTTGAGCTTCTGAAATTTTTATTTAAACCCATGTGACAAATTGGACTCCAGTTGTCTTGTTACATGTTTCTGGCATTCATTTAGTATTTAGAAGCTTATAATGTTTACATCTTCATCTTGTAAAATTTTGTTTTGTCATTAGGGTCACTGGGTAAGCTAATGTAAAAAAAATAATTTTGGAAAATTACGAGAATAAAGTGGAATTTTTTTAAAATGCCATTTGAAAAATTAAGTAATGAATATGTAATAAATTCATTATCAGTATTCTTTGTAAAGTACTTTGAACAGGTATAAAACTTTTGTCGTTGGGAAAATTAACACTTAAAATATACTTTATTTTGTTGAAATAAATATTTGAATTTAAAAGGATAAAATAATTGAGAGGAAATGAATAGATGTAATCTCGAGCTGTAAGAGATCAGTTCATTCAGTTAAATAATAGTTATTGGTTTAGAATAAAAATTCTTAAATTTCTGTATTTGCTGAAAAGGTACTTATAATTGGTCCTAAATGCATAATATAAACATTTTACTTTGAGTAGTAGTTGTATGAATATTCCTTTGGTTGTGGGCTAGTAAAATTACTGTACCAGTAAGCAATTAGGATTTCACTCTCCACTTTTAACTAGCATGTTTGTAGTTAAATTTCTTAAATCGGTTGTTTAACTGCCCTGTCTTATTCAGTTGTCTTGTGTTTGGTTACTTTATTGTTCATGGAGGAAATTAATTGGAACTTCACTGGTAATCAAGAAGGAACTGCAGACTTTATTTTCTGATTACTTGCAAGGAAGGGAAAGGGTATTCCTGTAGCTAGAGGTATGTTTTCTTCTAACCTGTAAGGTTAAGGGACTTGGAAATAAGAATAATGGATTGTAATAAAAATTCATATATAGTGTTTATTTTATCCATATTTTTTTCTCTAGAGTACATAGAAAGTTCAATTAAATCATCAGAAGTATTATAGGAAAATAGTTGCACGAGTAAATGTAGAATGAATTGGAATATATGTGGAGGGGGGAGGACTTAAAAATGAGACATTTCTGAAATAATAAAGAATGCATACTTACGATATATAGCTGAACAAAAGTAAAGTAATATGTTTGCTTACAATTATCGTATCTTATTTGGACAGTAAGGTTTAAAAAAAGCCTGTAATTTATATTCTTTAAATTTATTGATTCCATTTGTCAAAAAATACTTGCTCGGATATTTTTTATGAATTAGAGGTGATGTTTGTATGGGAAAAAAATCGAATGTTTTACTTATATTTTACAACAAAAGTTTATATATAAATCTTGACTTTTGATCATTTTTAACATTAGTGTATATAATTTTTCATAGAATATAGACCTTAAAAAAATATTGGGATTAAGGAAAATTGGATGCTATAAATGATGTATTAATTTCAAAACTTTGTTATTTATTATTTTTTTTAGAATTCTGTTATGTTGATGTTCAATATTTTTATAGGTATGTGGCATCATCCTGATAGTTATTGGAGCTATTGTCCAAACAAAAGATGTGACGGAGTTCCTAGATACGAAATATGTGACGGCGCCGACAATTCTCATTGTTATTGGATGTATCATTTTTGTGCTTGCATTCTTGGGATGTTGTGGTGCTGTAAGAGAGAACTCTTGTATGGTTACAACAGTAAGTATATTTTTAAATACTGAGATTAAATTTCTCTCTTCCGAAACAAGATGTAGTGGTTAAACTTAAAAACTTCTCTGAATCTTAGTTTAAAAATTTGCATTGATTTAACTGTACTTGGATTTTCTATCTTGAGAGGGTTAAATAGATTGCTAACTGTGATTTGGGAATTCTCTTCCAGTGTTCTTGTGCACTAAAGAAAGACTCTTAATTGGTTAACTTTGTAATTTGCTGTTGCATGTTTAGGTCATTTTTCAAAAAAATCCCTTTGTAACTATTTTTTTATAAAAGAAATATTATGCTATTATAATCTAAAGAAGTAACTTATGATTTACATTTAAAGTTATTCTGGGATGAGACCCAGCTCCCCATGGCTTCTTAGATTTTGGATTATGAAACTCTGTCTGGGAGAAGGTAAATTGAATTACTTGCGTCAAAATGTTTATAAATTCAGTATCTTAGTTTGAATTAACAAATCCAGCATCTTAGTTTGAATAAACCATCTAAATGTACTAACTAGCTTTTTTTCAGCTATGTCCTTATAAAGTTTTCTTACTTGGCTTTTTGGGTACGGAAATGTATTGGAGCTCTTTTCATTTAACATTTAATGACCTGCTGAAGACATTGATAGGTTGGTTGTGATGAGTATTATTACAGGGGCTATGTTCAGTAAGAAGGAACTGATGCAAACACTAAGATTCCAGGAGTTGGGGGGGGGGGGGTTAATCATCTCCTTCACAGGAAGGATAGGGAGGAGATGAAAAATTTTGCAAATATATGGTAGAGAACCCAGTGTTATATTTTAAAATATTCACCATAGTGTAAATATGGACTTAGAAAATTTTATTATTAATAATTAGCCACTTAGAGGCTTAATTTTATGAAGCTGTAAAAAAACTTCTTAGAGGATGAGCTAATTCCTTTGAAAGTTAGCATAAATGATTTAATTTAACCCCTTGAGTCTCGCATCCGTCATATTGACGTGCATAAAATTATTTCATTTTTAGGCTCATAAACTAAAATTTAATCGTTAATTAGCGTTGTAATTTGACACAAAACTAACGTAGAATCCATAAACATCTCGAATATTCTATGCCTTCTTAGATGAATGAAAGCGACAGCCTCTTTCTAAAAAAGAAGTCATCATATTGTATAGCAAAAAAATGTGATCCTTAAGGGGTTAAAAGGGGATCTTTAAGTGTTCCACCATAATAATTAGAAAAGTCTTTACATAATTTCCTTCAATGAAAAGTTGTATATTTTATGAGGTAACTATAACATTTTTACTTTATTGTAGTTTGGCATTCTTCTGTTCATCATATTTGTTGTGGAAATTGCTGGTGCAGCTACTGCTTACATGTACAGAGGACAAGTAAGTATTTGACTTTAAATTCTGTTTTTATAATATTATCAGTTTGAATTGGTAATATGTGGTATCCCAAACAAATTAAACTGTGTATCGGAAAGTTACAGCTATCCATTGTAAAGTCATGAATTGGAGTGCTGTAACAGGATGCAAGGATTTTTTTTAATAAAAGGGTGGGGGAAAGTTCCAAAAACTACTTATAAAGGGTGCAAAATATCTATTTGGAATATATAGCATGTGCTATAACATTTGAGTCCGAGAACAATGCATGTTAATGTCTACCGTTTAGAATTATAACTTGGTATTTTTAATGGTTTATTGAAGTATCTTTGTATATGTCGGTGGCGAATTCGGGTCGGGGGGCTGAGGTCATAAAAATTTTGTATCATCGTGACGAATGTCAAACCTCATTGCTTATGTAAACCAAAACACTTTAACTTTACAGACTTGAAGTGAAATTGGGAACAAAGAGTTGTAGTGATTTTAAATAAAATCAAGAATTCTGGTTTAGCTCTGGGGGGGCTGCAGCCTGATAGCCATCCTCCTGGATTTGCTACTGATATGTCCATGATATCACACATTTGCCATTTTATTTTTTCTTGAAGGTCAAAGATCTTTCGGGTTCACAGTAGACAAAATTTTTAAGATATTGCATAGATTCAAAATTAAGGGTCTTGTACCCTAAGCTGTAAGGAGTCCTCTTGAAAATGTGTAGTTTAATGTAGGATATATGTTAATATATATGTGTTTAAATTTAAAAAAAAGTATATGCAGTGGATATGTACTAGCTGATATACCTGGCGTTGCTTGGGACAAAAATATTTTCAAGTCGAATGTCTATGTATTAATAACACTTTAAACTGAAGTTTTTGAAGCAATTTCTTTATTTGATTTTTGTTCGTCCACTCCTTAGTTTTCTGACATCCTCGGCCAGCATCATAACTCTTTATCTTTTTCTCTCCCTAGTTTGAGCCACCTGGCCACAAGTTTAGCCTTCCTTGGTACTCATTTTTTCTTCCCCATCATTGATTGCTACGGCAGAAGCACTTCCATATCTTGGTTTTTTTTGGCATTCTCCGGAGTACGATTCTCTTCTGTTTAGTGTTCGTGTGACTGATCAGAAACACACGTTCAATTAAGATCATTTAAAAATTTATGAAGTTAAATGAACATCGAATAGATAAGTAATTAACGGCATTCGATTGCCTTGCAAACATACTGAAATGTGTAAGCTAATTTATAAACCAAATAAGACAGTTTTTCGATTTCCTGATTGGTCTTGTTTTTAGTCTCTTGGCTCCTTAAATCGCATGTGATTCACGTGTTTTTATATTATTATTCTTGAGTGAGCTTTTACCACATCTGCCTCTAATGCCTCATGGTGATATTTGCAAGATTAAATGTCTTTTTTCTTTCTTTTGGGCATTTATAAAATAAATTTCGGAACTTTATTGAAAATACTTAGTGATTTTTCTTAAACTAAATAAAATTTTTTGCCGCCACGTTTTCCGTTGTTTGGGACGCGAAAACATTCCTTAATGACCTTACAAACTAATTAGGAGCATTTAAAATTAAATGTGAAACATTGCATTGTAATCAAACTAATGTCCAATGTCATTGGATTATTGCACATGTGTTTTTGTCTGTTTATGAAACACGTGAATGAAGGATTTGATGAAGCAATAATTAGGTTTAATTTTATAACAATAGAAAGCATTGTAACGAATTGTTTTTAAAATACATTTTGAAATGTTTATTAAAATTAGAATAAAATATGGTACCGAAATGAAATTAAAATCATTCAAGAGAATTGTTTGCTCTTTAAAATGGTATAAAAAATTTTTTGCGAAAAATATTTCAGAAGTTATTGGCGAAAAATGTTTAAACATTAGGCTTAACAGCAGCTAATTTTCGTTATTTAAATATCTTAAGAACTAATTAATTCTGAAAGTTAAAAATAGCACAGTTGACCTAGAAATGCATCCCAGAATGAAGTGTGCAAATCTCGTGTAGCTACCATTCACTGTTTAGGAGGAGTTGAGACAGACAAGTGTATTTTCTGTTTTATATTATAGACCTCTTGCTTCCCCATATAAAATTTCTATATTTGAATGTAATTTGTTTTTAGCAAACAATTAGAAATAATTTGTTGTAAAATTATACTTAATTTAAATGCCACTTTCAAAATTAATACTAACGGTTTTTATTTTTTAGTTCCAAACATTGCTGAAGGACAACATGAACAAAACAATTTCCCAGAACAAATCGGATGCTGCAACTGTTTGGAATGAGATGCAGATTGAAGTAAGATATTTTGATCTTTTTGTTATAGATGTGATAACTTGTTCTTCCATCGAGTAGATATTTTAAAAGAACCAGCAATCGTTGAAATGCAAATATTAGGGTGGATATTATTATAACTCCCTCACATTATTAGAAATAGATAAAAGGTCGAGATCTCCAGAAGATATCATAAAGAGATCAAGTCAATTACTATTGTTAAGATATTGCATACGACTGTGCATGTTTACCAGGAAGTGTCAAATAGTAAAGGGGGGGGGGGCCCTTGGAAAGAACGGTCATAGGTTTTAAGCTTTTAAAACAGGAATTCCTGTATTTTTGCTAAATTTCCAACTTTATGAGACTTGTACTGCAAATGGATAAGGAAGTTTTATTTCCAGACAGTAAATGTGTCATTAGATTTTGAGATGCATAGGAGAAATTAAAGATCTGTTGTGACTCGTTGATTAAAGTAGAAATACTTTTGTTGAAGTAAAGTGGGCTTATTTTAAAGGAGCAGGCAAATTGAGTACATCACCTACCTAAATAGAATACATATAGATATTATTCAAATATTAAGTTAATGATTATTTCAAATTTACAAGTTGGTAGACTGTCACTGCATACCTTTTCATCATAAGATGGTAGCTGTTGAAAACATACTTTAAAAAATTAGAAAAAATGTTAATGGCATTTACTACCACAATGGTTTTATTTTTTGGAATTTCCAGTATTGCTACATGTACTGCCATGTTGACTAGGTATCCTTAAGTCTACCTAATGCCCTGCCAATAACGAAGGTGACATCCTCCTAATTGTAATAGAAAACTATTTGATTTAATTTATTTGCAAACAAAATAGGTTGAAGCAGAATGAGGTAATGAGACTATCATAATACAATAATTTAGTTTATTTCATCAGAAACCTAAACTATTTCTTATTTCTGTAGTTGGAATGCTGTGGAGTTGATGGGCCAACAGATTATCTTGACAATAGTTTAGAAATTCCCAAAAGCTGCTGTGGAAAATCGCTTCAACATGTCCTATAGATACTGCATATCAAAGGGTGTACTGTCTATGTGTTTAAATCTATAATTTAGCAATGTACATCCATTTTAAAATGTGCATACTGTATGAAAGGGTGAATTAAACTGTATTATTCCAAAGGATTTTCCTTGCATGAATTATAAGTATGACATTTTCCAGCATACTTAATCCTGCAGATTAAGTAATAATTCATATTTGGTTTTAATTCATTAATGCCTGCTAATTTAAAGATTAAATTGAGTAAATAATAAATCATGTTTTTAATCCATTAAGATAAGTGACAAATAAAAAAAAATTAAGAAATATTAGTCTAAATTATTTAAACTTTTTTTGCTAGATATTAAAGATTTTGAATATAAAAAGTATGAAAAAATAAAGATTACTTTCTAATTCCTTATTACCTCGAATTTATCACGGTAAAATCAAAATTTTCAAGATTACAAAGTCTTGATTGGGTGGTGTTGAAATTGTTTAGGATTTTAGGAATACCTAATAGACAAGACAAATCAAAAGGAAACAAACAAATGAATGATTGGTTTACTACCAAAATGAATGTAGTATGCCGAATGACTGGGTAATAGGATGAAAGAAAGTTTGTTTTTAGAGAATTATGTTTGATTTATTTCTTGAAACTAATGCAATAAAATGTTCAAGCCCTAAATATTTAATTTATTTGAAAATTTCAACAATGTGTACAATAGGTTGGATCGAAAATTCAAGTGTGGATAAAATAATCGGCATAGGGTGCAAAAGTTGTCTTTAGTGTACTGCATACTTGCAAAATTTTCAACTTTGTTTAATATCGTCCGGTGCCCCAAGATACTTAAATATTTGCAAAAAAACGATTTTATGCTAAATTTCAATTAAAATAATATGAAATGTGTTAAAGAAACGATTTTAAGGAGAATGTAGAGGATAGCAAGAATGTTAAAAAATACCAACAAATTCAAAAATTATTAATGAAAAATATCGGTTTGTTGATATCGCATTTTGTAAGTGTACACTTGAGCATGTAAATGCAAAACGACATGAAAATTCCAATCGCTGAGCAATTGTTTATAAAGATCAAGGATTGAGATGAAATGGTTGTTGAGAAGGGATGCCACGACTAAAAAAAAAAAAAAAGAGAAAACAGAAGACAAAAGAATAAAACATAAAATGGTTAAAACTGGTGCTGATACTGCTCATGCTCAATCTGGGGAGATACTTGAGCTCAACACTATATCTTTGTCCTTGTATACAGATGCAATTACCTTGGAATATCAATCAAAAAAATCGTTTAGATTTCCCTACTTTAGCAAGGGAATGTGATCGATACGGAATTTCAGATAGAGCAGCTGCTTCATTTGCCAGTGCTGTTTTACAAGACATTGGAATTATAAACGAAGGAGAGACTTCGCATGTGGTGGATCGCAATAAAATTCTTAGACAGCGTAAAAAAGCTCTAAAATGCAGTTGCAGAGTCTATTAAGTTAACAGTGTCTTGGTCTCTTAACCGGATTATATTTCGATGGGAGAAAAAACAAAAGTGCTAATTAAGAAGAACCCAAAGTACCACCCTAAGACCACAAAGGAGGAGCATTATACTTTTGTTAACGAACTAACTCTGTGTATATCGGACATGTTACTGCTGCAACAGGAGGAGCTAAAGCCATAAAAGAAGCAATACTCAATTTTTTGTATCAAATAATATGCATTTAAATAGACTAATAGTAATTGGATGCGATGGAACAAATGTTAATACTGGGCACAGAGGAGGTATTTGCTTGATGGAACTGGCCTCAATAGACCATTACAATGGTGAATTTGTTTGCTTCAAACAAATGAGTTACCTTTCCGTCATCGACTAAATTCTTTGGATGGTGCAACAACTGGTCCTAAAGAATTTTGTCGACCAATTGGTAAAGCAATCAAAACCTGCGAGGAGCTACCTGTAGCTCCTTTTTCTTCAATAAGTGTGGAGAATATGCCACATAATACAGATAGAATGGTTCTCAGCAATATCTATGATATTTGTCTAGCGATATCGCGTGTTGAATGTTATTCTGACATGGCATTAAGAAAGTCTGGTGCAGTTGCTCACTCAAGGTAGCTAACAATTGTAAGTAGAACTTTAAGGTTGTATGTGGTCACAGAAAAACCATCTGACAATCTTATCATTCTTGCAACATATATTACGAAGGTATATGCAACCTGTATGTCCAAATAAAGCCCTCCATAACAGAAGGAGTGCTGCATATTTGGAGACTTATCTCATTTTCTAGATATTTGGAACCCAATTTAAGAAACATAGTACACACTTTTATTCAATAAAATTTCTTTTGTCATACTGAAAATTTGCTATTGTCAATGCTCACAGATAAGAGAATATAAGGTCTTGAGCACTACAGAAACTAATTTGTGCTAGAAATGAAAACGGAGGATCATCGGAATGAGAATTTTTCAAGTACCAAAAATAGACTTTAAAGTAGAGGATTATTTTGCACTTATTAACTGGCAACGAGTTAGACCTTTTCAACCACCTCTTTTGATGAATGTGCCATTTAAAGAAATTGGGGCCATGGTAAAAGTTAGATGGAGGAATGGTCAAAATATCCATGTCATACCCAAGCTTTAGAAAGATGTCTTCGTTTAGTGCCTGAAGCGTCGGAAAGTGTATATGGAGAAGACACAGCTTCATATTGAATAGGATACAATCAAGAAGTCTTATCAAGCAATATAATACCAAAAAGGATTACACCCTTTAGAAATATGTAAATCTTCAAACTAATAGAATTAACTTCACTTTTTATAAGTTTGGTTATTTATTGCTTTGACTATCGAAGTTGGTTATTTATTGCTTTGACTATTAAATTTACACTTCATGTATTATTATAAAAGTATAATTATTTATAAATTTATACTTGTGTGTGTGTGTGTGTGTGAATAATCTGCAAATTTTTCAAATATTTTTCATTAATTCACAATTTTTAATAGATATTTGTAAAAATGTCAATTTTTAACTTTTTTGGGGTCTTTCGGCCACCAGAAGATATGAATGAATTTTAATAATGATAAAAATGTGTAAACTAATATGCTCAAAACGAAACTTTCTTACCCGGCACTAAGGAAAATTTAAATATTTTTTTATAAATTTCTAAAAAACATGTCATTTTTAACTATTTTTGGGGCACTGGAAGATATGAATTGATTTCAATAAAAAAATATATGCAAACTAATATACCTAAGACACAACTTTCCCACCCTATGCCAAAAATAATTGTAAAACAAAACAAAAAAATTGTAAATTTTCATTTAAAAAAATCAATTTTTAACTATTTTTGAGGCGCTTGGGGCACCGGAAGATATAAATGAATTTCAATAAAAAAAAAATTACATAAACTAATATACTTGAGACTCAACTTTCCCGCCCCCTGCCAAAAATAAGTTCAAAAAATTTTTTTTTTTCTTATACTTTTAGATCCACCCTAGTATGCAAGATAAATGGCAACTTGAATAAGGAACCATGATATTATAATAGTCAGCTGATTGTCATAAAAAGTTTTCTAGTAACTAGAGTGATTTAAAAGCTGAAATAGAATTTTCTCAAATATTCTAGAAAAATTGAGACGTGCATTTCTTTTTAAAATTCTGTTAATTTTCAGTATTCCGGTTCAGAAAGGCAGCAAACACTAAAAAAAAAAAAAAGTTATACATTTTAAGAATGAAAGCATTTTGTGCAAGGTTATTGAAAGGAACTCTTACGAACTTGAGGATGGCATTATCTCAAAACTCGAATTTCTGATTTCCTTTATTGGAACCAGCTATATGGTATACATTTTTCTTAAATATTGAACTTAATTACTTTGAAATAATACATTTCACAGTAAAATATAATTTATCTCTGCCGGTTTTTTAATGCTAATATTGCTTCTTAATTTGAAGATTTCAATTTTGGATAGTTTCTGAAGAAATTAATATTTATACTGGTATATAGGTTATTAATGCCCAGTTACTGGGAAATGAATTTGTATGCAATGTAAAATATTTTTGTGCCACTTTAATTAAATCATAAACTTTATACATAGGGATGCTATAAGGAGCTGATGAAAAAAATTAAGAGCAAGATTGGTATTGTTGGAGGTGTTGCCATTGGAATTGGTGTTGTTGAGGTAAGTGACATTAAAAAAATTATAGAAATAAGACATCTGCTTGTTGAATTTACTTGCAAATGAACTTTGTTTGATTTCATGATTTTCTAGTTAGCAAATGAGAATGTTTTGATTTGAAAATGGAACTTTTTAGAATTCTTTAAATAATTGCATCAATTTAGAATGAAATAAATTTTAAGAAACTATTATTATGCCTGAAATAAAATTTGTAGTACTCGTGCCTTTATTTTCTTCAAGAATGCAGGTAATAGTTCAGCAGTTACAAATACGTGCATGATAAGCATCTCCCATGTACATCTTCAGACTTGACACGTTTCCGCGGAAACGCGGATTTCCGCTTTTTCGGCATCAGGTTTTATCATTCTTAATTTTTTATTATATAATAATTCTACAATATTTTTAATATCTTAAGCACTTTTTGTATAAATTTATTTTATTGTTAGATTAATTACATTTTACTTTTCGGTATTTATGTTTGACACAATTCGCTCTTTATGAAGTTCAGCTTTTTTTTGTTCCAAGCCTGTGTCGTGTCTGACATCTAGCATTGGTTTTGTGTAATTAACTAATTCTTTCAAATATTTATATTGGTATATAATCAAACTTCTTCACTATTGGAATAATTAAATATAAAATTAGAATCTTTGTGTTGTGAATTGAATTACAGAATTTATTTTTATATTTAAATCTGTTTGTTGAAGTGGCAATTAATTTGGAAGACAAAAATCACTTGGATACGCTTAAGTGTCTGATTCCTTTGTTCTTTAATTGGTTGAAATTAATGTCCCAAATAGGATGTTATTAGAAGGTTAAATAAAATTATATGTTAGGTAGTTAGTGAATTAATAAGTAATCCTTCCATCTTTTAACTTGGGATTTTTTGAATGGTTTTTAAATCTTTTCTATTTTTGTTTCCAAAAACCTCAACATGTATAGTATTTATTACTATATTGAATGTTGGTTATCTTCAAAACAGTTGTTAACTGGTTAGTTTTATTATGAACATTACCTTACCCTTTTAGTTACCTTGTTACCTTTCTGCTTTTGTATCACTAAACTGTTAACTGTCATCTTGAATTAAAATCTCTCTGCTATTAAATTGTCTAACTTTTGAATTTTTAGAAACTTATCATGCTTATTTTGTTTTTCAGCTGATTGGTGTCATGTTTGCTTGGTGCTTATCTTCAGCTATCAAAAAGGAATATGAAGGTGTTTAAGGAACACGTTCGCTTCTGGTTCTAATAAGCGCAACAGTGTTCTTAAATTCGTCCGATGTTTATTATTTGTGTTATTTTGAATTTAAATTTTTCATTTTGCAATCATTTAATTCATTCATCCGGTGTTGTATTTTTATAAATTTCAGAAAGATGGAAGTTGTAATTTGTTTAAGCAAAGCCTTATTTTCTGTGGTCTTTTTAATTTCTAGAAAGTTACCATGTGAATTGGCTTTAAAAATAGTTTTTTTAACTTGTAGTTTTCATTCTTTTAAAATAACTTTGTGTATTGCCAAATATTATAGGCTTTGATCTTTGTACTTGATGTTTAAAAGAATTAATCTGACTAAATTTTATAAGCTACATTCCCTTGCATTTTAGAGAAATTGATATGTACTTCGTTCCTCACAAATAAAATGGAGAAAAATGTGCCTTAGACATCTATATTATATTAAATGTAATATTCGATGTTCATCTATTTTAATTTTTTAAAATTGAATGAACCCAATGTGTGGGAATTAGCTTACTTTCAAGACTGAAAAGTTATTTAGGATAGTGGCTTTTTAAATTGATTCCTTGGAATACCTGGTTTTGAAAGCTAAATTGACCTCTTGTAGTTTTTTCAATAACTTTTTTCAGCAGGTTTATTTGTATATTTGCCAAACAGCTTATACTTCTAGTTAGAATTTTTTTGTATAATATTTGATTTAAAATGAAAATTGTGCCAATATTATATAGTAGATACCTAGATGAATTTTAAATATCTTTACTTATTGGACATCTGCGGTTGCAGAAATTTCTTGTGTTTATTTTTTTATAATTGAATTTTCAATATTTATGTCTTGTTACACATTCTTAAAGAGGCTTTATCTGATTCCAGTAAGCATGCACTCAAGCAGTTCATGTGTAGCATTGTGCGATCCTTTTAACATCCTTTTTTTTTTTTTTTTCTGGTAAAGAGATTTTTGTTTGAAAGCAGCGGCATTTCCATAGCGATACTGTGCAAGAGTTACATTCCACTTTAATCAGAGTATCGGTATTTTTGAATATAGACTGTTTTCTTAGTTGGGATATTTTGAATGAATATTATGAACTTTAGGTGCATTGTAAACATTACTTATACTTGCTCTCGTGCTTTGTACATAATGAATTCTCTTTCAGTGTACTTATAAGTGGTAAACAGTCATTGTGAATAAAAAGTTTAATGTTTGATTGCTGGTTTATTTTGCGTTTAATGTTTATTTTGCATACACATCTCAAATTTCCACACTTCATACTGTCGAGACTTTCTGAGATTTGCCAACTGTCTCAAACTTTGTTTTGGGGCAAATATATTGAGATATTGTGAAACTTCTAGATTATATCACATTCTATGAATTGGTGTAAAGTCATGACTGGATTTTCAGTAATTATCAAAGCTAAAAACAAAAGAACGCTAAAGCCATTTTACTTTGGGTCAAAAACTTAGGATTTGTATAATTTCTGGGGAAATAAGGGAGAAGGAGGGATGTAGTGCATGGAATACTGGCGAGAATTTGAGAATCAAAAAATGTTTTTCCTTTAATTGTGCTTTAAGAAATTGGTGGTCTTCTTAGGCAGCCAGTTTCCTTGATTGAACCGATGACACATTTTTTGAAATCCGCTTTTTTCTAAATTTACAGTGTTTTTCATAAATTAATTGTACTGCTTTGAGAGTAAATAACTAAAAATTTTTGCTTGTTTTTTGTTAAAATTATTTCTCCATCAATGTGAATTTAAAAGTGTCCTAATTCGGTGAATCTCCCATGTTTTTCTGTACTACACATGTAGCTTTTACCAACGTCACATTGCGATTTGTATAATTCTTTTGGGAAATTTAGAAACTGCTCTAATGCACTGAACGATGGATCTTATTTCAATTATCTAGAGAGGCCGCGGTGGCCTAGTGGTAAGGTCTCGGCCGGAGGGTTCCAGGTTCGAAACCCGATTCCACTGAAGATCCACCGTGTATGGGGCCTGTTGCACGTTAAATCGTACGTAGTGGTCAAACGTCCTCCCGTTGGTGTGACGTGGAAGTTTGGAGAGGGGTGCCAGCTCGGGTGTTGTCCTCGTCATCTGACAGGTTCAAAATTACGAGGTCCGTCCCCAAATAGCCTTCGTGTTGCTTCAAAAATGGGACGTTAATGAAACTAAACCAATTATCTAGCATCTTTCGCTAAAATTTTATCTGTGCAACGAGGAGATTGCATAAGTTTAGTCTACCGTAAATTGCAGCGCATGAGGCTCCCATGCTGCTGACGGAGCATTCTAATTTTCATTCAATTTAGCATTCTAATAAATATTTAGCATGCTAAAGGTTAAAAGCAATAGACAGCATAACTCTCGAATAATAGTCGAATACTTTTATTCTATTGTTTAATAGAGTAATTAGTATTCTATTAAACAGCATCAATTTTGGAGTGTGTTGCAATTCGAGTTTTCAGAAAAGTACGCGAGAGCTTTTGGGAAAATGACTTGGTGTCAGATGTCCAGTTATTGCCTATAGCGGTAATAAAGTTGTCCTATATAAGGCTCCACCCTGAAATCTCACATTATGACATCTCTAATAAATATCTCGAAAATTAAGGGTTAGAAACAATTTTATATTTTATTTTGAAATTTCGTAATAAATTTTAGTATTTAAATAGTTTTGGACAATATTTTAAGGTGAAATCTCGGATTCTTTTCCAAAGGGAAAAGTGGCATAGCAAGAGCAGAGTCTTTTCCCCCATGTTTAGTTCATTGCTAAGCACCCTGTTTTAATGTATTTACTTTGCTTATGTGACTTTTTTTCAGTTATTTCTTCGTTCAATAGTCTTGCAGACAGTGTCGGACTGGCGAGGTTGCCCGATGGCAAGTGGGGCCCCTTAAACAGAAGGCAATTTGGGCCCCCAGGAAGTGTGGGAGAGAAAAAAAAAACTTTCTTTATTGTAGGGTCATTCCATGTCAAGTGATCCAGAAAAAAAATAATTGGTTGCTTGACCATTTTATAATCGAATGATTTTTTGTATGTTGATTCCTACATAATTGGAGAGTCTAAAAAGACTAATTTTAATTTTTTATCTTTTTCTGAATTCCGATGGCAGCCATTTTTGTTTTACAAAATGTGCTAATTTTTGCGTTTGTAGGGGTTTGCATTAACTTATATTACTCGGAACTGGTGAACCCGAGGTTGATGAAACAAAAAGCGGTTTATTCAGGAAGATACAGCCTTGATTATCTCCAGCACACATTTAAGGAAAATTGTATCCGAAATAGCAAAAATCAGCTTAGAAGTTTGACTTTAAAAATGACAAATTTTCAATTTTTGAAGGCATACAATTCCCAAAAGGATTCTATTCTCCATATTACTTTTTTGGGGATGTGTAGCTACCTTAATGTGCTGTATTTACATAAAATTTCAACCCTGAGATTTGCTTCTTTTTAGAGCTACAGGCTTTCAAAATCCGAAAATTTCAAAAAAATCCAAATTTTGACGCCTTATATCTTTGCTGGGGCAAAGTTTAAAAATCTGAAATTTTTACAGATAAACCCTCTATAGTGTATTATATTGCTGTAAAAATTTCATGTTTGATATTTATCTACAAGTCAAGTTAGAGGACTTTAAAAATCCCATAAGAAACGTATTTTTTGCCAAAAAAGATGGGGAATAAATTTGACTAAGTACTATTTTTATCATTAATAAATTATAATATGATATAACTACTATTTCCTATTACATATAAACTTACTTTTTTTACATGAAGTAGCTTGTGCACACTTTAAATGTATAATGAAGTTGAAAAATTTGAATGTTTCATGATCACTTTAGGGTCCACAGTATAATTGATGCTTCTCTATCATCAATAAATTATAATATGACATCAAGTAATATTTGTAATTAAAATTACAATTCAAATTAATTCTTATGGCATTTATATTTTCAATTAATGCACCATTTGGTGTATTAATTTTACTTCATATTTATTCTGTTAAGTTATAACATTATATTATGTCATGTTTCTATTTACAAGATAATCTCTTCAAATGCTGTAGGCCTAATATACTTATTCAACAAAATGTGTGGATGTTCAGACCTGTTCATAAACTTTTGTGATAGATAGACTTCAACAAACCAAAGCAAGTCTCCAGCGACCGTGCACTAACCAAATATTGACACCAGCAGAAATGTTTGAATTTTGTCACGAACATTTAAAAGGAATTACCTTCACTTACATAAAAGATGAAGAAATCATTCCACATCATAACAATAAACTCCTTGACTGATTTGAAAACTAGTGCTTCATTACTTCACAAGCTACGGAATATGAAATTCATTCCACTACAAAAGCTGTACAAATAACACTTCACACAAGAGATTCTATTGCATGTGTATGTGATGGTCAATGGTGGTTGGCAGAGGTGTAAGACATTAGTGCTACAAATAAAGATGTGATTGTAACATTTTATCATCCCTGCCAGTCCAAGGACAGCTTTAAAGAAAAAGGGGAAAGACCAGACTTGGGTGCCTATGAACAATGTTTTAAAGAAACTAAGTGCCTTAGAACTACAACTACTGGAAGGACACATAGGATTTCCCCAAAACTAAGTGAAGAAATATCAAAACTTCTTTATAAATACAAATCAAGGTAGAACAATACACTTGGCTCACATGTATAGTATATTCATACTTTTGTGATGTGTTAGTTGTAAATAATATATCGATACTTTAATCTGACGTTTTAAAGTGTTTTAACAATGGTAACCATAGTAAAAACTGTGTTATAAAATAAGTGAATAGAAAAGCCTCAATTATACTGTGACCATGAAACATATTCAAATTTTTCAACTTCATTATACATTTAAAGTGTGCAAAAGCTACTTCGTGTGAAAAAGTAAGTTTATATGTAATAGGTAATAGTAGTTATATCATATTATAATTTATTAATGATAAAAATAGTACTTAGTCAAATTTATGCTCCGTGATTTTTGGCAAAAAATACGTTTTTTATGGGATTTTAAAAGTCCTATAACTTGACTTGTAGATAAATATCAAACATGAAATTTTTACAGCAATATAATACACTATAGAGGGTTTATCTGTAATAATTTCAGATTTTTAAACTTTGCCCCAACAAAGATACAAGGTGTCAAAATTTGGATTTTTTTGAAATTTTCGGATTTCGAAAGCCCGTAGCTCTTAAAAGAAGCAAATCTCAGGGTTGAAATTTTTTGTAAATACAGTACATTAAGGTAGCTACACATCCCCAAAAAAGTAATATGGAGAATAGAATCCTTTTGGGAATTGTATGCCTTCAAAAATTGAAAATTTGTCATTTTTAAAGTCAAACTTCTAAGCTGATTTTTGCTATTTCGGATACAATTTTCCTTAAATGTGTGCTGGAGATAATAAAGACTGTATCTTCCTGAATAAACCGCTTTTTGTTTCATCAACCTCGGGTTCGCCAGTTCCGAGTAATATAAGTTAACGCAAACCCCTACAAACGCAAAAATTAGCACATTTTGTAAAACAAAAATGGCTGCCATCGGAATTCAGAAAAAGATAAAAAATTAAAATTAGTCTTTTTGGACTCTCTAATTATGTAGGAAACAACATACAAAAAATCATTTGATTATAAAATGGTCAAGCAACCAGCTCTGGATCACTTGACATGGAATGACCCTGTAAGCTTTTCTAAAGCAAACAAGTAAAATAGCCCCGTACCCAAGGCCCATGTTTCGGAGTTCCAGAACAGTCGTTGGCGATTTATTGCCGTCGTAATTCGACCAGCCAAACAGCGGGTGGTCGAATACCGACCCAAAACGCATACGCAATTACAACTGCCCGTAGGAACTGTACTGAGTTCTCTGTCCACTTCCTTTGACCTTCCGATCATTTACAGATGTTTCTCCAGAATGTTGCAGCCATCGCACAAGCCATTGGAACAGGATGCCTCTTCTGTGCAAAGTCGAGCAGCAATACTCATTAAGATTTTTTATTGGTTTCGGAAGCCACCGGAAAGACAGAAGGAATTGCCTCCCTTTGTTCTGAAAGGGTGCAGTTCTTGTGAGAGATGGCTATAAGAGGTGCTTTTTTTCTTTCTTTTTTGTAGTTTCATTTTACTGTCATAAATCTCATAAACAAGGGAGCTCGCCTGTAAGAAAAGGTTTTCTTGGCTAAAACTGTGACTAGGACACTAAATAACATCTATGGAAAGACGACACTCACGCTTTTCTTTATGCGTTTGGGGGCACTTTGCGTTTAGAAGAGTAAAGGGCCCTCAGTCTGGTCTGTCTTTCATGGAAAATAATTGGTGAGAAAAGTGTTATTTCTGTCTTTAGTCGTAAGAGAGTAGACATGTAGCGTATCTTGCAAAAAGAAAGAAAAAAAAATTTTTGAGAGGTAAGCTGAAATTATCATTTCTCTATTTTTACATTGCTTTTGTAGTATTAAACACTAGCCGCTTTCGGCTACCAACCGACTCGTCCATCTTATTAATTGTCTTAATTTGATTATATTAACGAACTTTAAATTCGCCAACTTATTTAATTTTTGTTAAGTTAAAACTATTAATTGCTACAAAAGACTGAGAAAGAAATTAGTTGTGCTAAGAAAAAAAAGAAAACAATAGATAGGAAATGTATTAGCATTTGAGATAAATTTTAATGCAGTATGTTTTTGTGTCTAATGAAACTAATGACATTAGTCTTTACATTCAACTGTTAAAAAAGTCTAAAAAACACGAGATTTAATGAAGATTATTTTTTTAAATTTTGCATAATTATAATCTACAATTATTGCTCATTATTAAGCTTATTGTAAAGTGAAGATTTAACCTCATCATATCAAATAAATGAATTACATAATCCCCAGGAAGATTATCTTGCCTTAAGTGGAAAGATGAGCTTAATGCCATTCCTAAAAAGTAAATTTATTAAAATAACAAAGAAAATCTATCAAAAACTAAATTTATTTAAAGTAACGAAGAAAGAAAGAAAAAGACTGGACTTAAAGAAGAAGAAAAAACTGGCGAAACAATGAAAATGGACTGCATTTTAAAACAACAAAAGAATTTTTTTTACATTATAAGGATGTATTTTGTACAATTCTGTAGTTTTACTCAATCTTTATGAAATTTGGCACACATACTCTTCAAAAAAAGATGAAAATAATTGTCAACTTTTTAAAGTCCAAAAGTAAATTAAAATTTCAGTTACTTAAAAATTAAGCAAGATTTTGGCGTTTTTTCGCAATATTTTCGAAAAAATACTATCTAACAAAATTATTTTTAATAATACCAGTTTAATTACAAATTACTGAAACATTACCAGTACAAATTACTAAACTCTAAATCATCCAAAGAAGTTTGTTTTAAAGGTTCCTGGCTCTTTGAACAGATGCCCTACTAATGGGCAGCATTTCTCCTTCATACTTTGTCGCTAAAACCGTATACGAAATATTTAACTTTAGGAATTTAAAATCAAATAACTTTAATCATAATTTCGCTATTTTAAACGTAGAAAATTAAGGGGTGTTAAAAGGGATTTATTTTAAAGACGCGGAAAAATTAAATATATAATAAAAAAATTAAATATAAAATTTTATATATATATATGAATTAATATTATGATTGTAGATGTGTGTGGGCCCTCACTGACTCTTGGCAACCACTATTTTCAGACCCAGTCCGCCACTGATTTCAGACGACATTTGAAATAAAAGTAGGGGGGGGGGGAAAGAGCCACACCGCATTATATTATCGTCGTTCATCGCGTGTTGAAACAAAAGGTACAATTTTTCAGGAAATGAGGACTAGTAAATGGTTTCATGTTTAAAATTTTCATAAGGGGTCATATACATGTTTATAATAGCACTAACTTCAAAATTTCCAATGGAAATGCACATTTTTCTTAAAAATATTTCGAAACTGCATAAAAATTTATTCTGGAATACCAAGTTTCATCATCCCAGCGTTTTTTGTTTCGCAATAAGTAACTGAAATTTTGAGTTTCAATTTTTATTGATATCGTGAGAAATAATATAGAATAAATTATTCTGTACATTTTACACTTTTAATTTTAAAATAATTTTGAACATGAAATATTTGATTCAAAATTGCTGTTAAAAAATTTTGGAAAGCAACACTTAAATTTTAACAGTAATCGAAGCAGATGGCCATTTGATAAGCCTATGCAAAGTTTCAGCATATTCGTACGAGAAGTTTTCAAGTTACATTAGATTTTCTATTTTCGCTGTAAAACGATGCACTTAAGGGGGCGTCATATATTTCAAAAAAGTTTCCATTATTAAATATAATCATTGCGCCACTTTATTTTATAAAATTTAAATATATAAACATTTAACTATTATTACATTATTTTTTTACGTATCAAGTTTTATTGATTGTAAAATGTAGATCATTACTTTTAAAATAACATTTAAAGTTCGAGTAGTAATTTAAAATGTAATAATTTAAAATGCTACTACCGACATTTAAACGCAAGCAGAGAACTTCTCTATCTAAATGTGGAGACGACCCCTTTTCTGTTTAGAACTCAAAATGTCGAATATCTTCCGATATATTCATGGCATATTAACCAAAATTTATGCTTTGGGGTATTTTTTAATGAGCATTTTTTATGACATCAAAAATGTGCGTTGCTATTGAAAATTTTGAAGTTAGTGCAATTTTAAATATTTAGACAACCCCTTATGAAATTTTTAACCATAGAATATTTTAGTATACATTATTTCCTGAAGATCGGTGCCCTTTTTTTTAATGCCCAATGAACGATCGTAGAATAATGCTGGGTGACTCCTTTTTTTTTTCAGCGACTGTGCAGCAGAACACCGTTTATACGTTTCTTATTTACACGTCGTTTCATCACTGTGCCGATTCATTCGTGACCATTGCAATTGTAATGATTAAGTACTTCGCTTGTACCACACAAAGCTTCGGTCATACATCGTTCGTTTCTCTCTCTTTCTAAAATTCGCAAATTTTCTGCCTCAGTCATTATTTCTCGGTTCCTATTAAGACTGAAACTTTTTCTAGAAGGTGGTTAACAACCTATTCCTTCCTGTAATTACTAATATAATAGCCCAGATCTGTCTCTCGGTAACGCTCTGGCGTCACCAACAATAAAACTTAAAACTCGCGCCCTAGCACTGCGAGACGTTAAACAGCATTATTTCATCGCTAGAGAACCTAAATTTCAGTTAATTTTAACTTTAAAATAGTAATTGTCGTTCTAATTTCAAATTTAATAGCTCTAAAATAGTGAAATAAAATTTCCTATCGATTTGTATAAAATTTATCTCGCTATGATCAATAGTTCCAGAGAAATTTTAAATTATATTAATCATATATTTCAAATTAATTTCCGTTTTTTAATAGAAAGTAGTAAATTACATCAGTGGTATGCTATACGCGGGACATAGTTTGGACGTCACGATGCATCCAGGGCCGGCCTTAAGTCGATTGGACCGATTGCACCAAATAGGGTCCCGCGCCGAAGGGGCCCCACTCCGGAAAGCTATCTACTCTCCGCTCAGCTGAACAGGGTACAGGCCCTGGGCAGACTTACGAGAGGATACAAAATTGAGTTCAAGAAATTAAGGGAGATGCTCTTTTGCTTTCTCGTATACGAACCGTCTACGGAAACCTTTTCTGTCTGCACATCCGTGTGCATTGTACACGATAACACGAAACCAAAATATGTTAGAAGGATAATATTTGACATACGGTTTTTATCATCAGAATTGTAGATCTGTATCATATCTTTGACAAACTCCATCTAAGGGTAGACTCTCTATCTATATGTCTGTCCGTGCGTAAGTGGACCCCGTAACTCACAAGCGCAAAATGTTAGACAAATAAAATTCGGTATGGGGCGTCACGAAAATTACATTTTAGCATGAAATTTAGGTAGGAAGGAGGACATCCAAAACACATACTCGGTTTTCTTCATTATTCTATGAAATATGATATGCGCCATATTGTGGTAGCTGACGGGAAATTCGAGAGGAGGAGTTCCGCTGCCTTTGTAACTCTTAATCCTTAGATTCTTAAAAACTAAAACTACAAAAAATGTCCAACATTTTTTCCAATTGGGCCCTACACCCCCTAAGGACGGCTCTGGATGCCTCTGATTATTTATTGCAATAATGATGATATAATTTTATAATATTTTTGGCAACGTTTGACAAGCAGAGAAGTGCTTTGTTTTGATTAGAATTTCGAAAAAGAATTTCTTTGAAATTTTAACTTTTGACGTACGTTTGACAAGCCAAGAATTTCATGGTTATTGAATTATAATAAAATTGTTAAGCAACAAAAAACACGGAATGTTGTTTACCAAGAGGTTTTTTGAATAAAGAAATATGTAAATAAAAAAAATATTTCCTGTCATAAAACAAATGTTTATTTTATTTGTTTTCAAACAATGTTAAACATTTCTCTCGCATATACTTATATCTATTTAAACACTTCAAATTTGACGGGAAATCTCTCGAATGAAGAGTCAATTTGCACCCGTCATACCATGACGGGTGATTTTCTAGTTTCCAAATAAAAGCCTTCCTGCATCCACAGAAATCGTATAAAATAAGAAATGTATAATTAATACTCAAGATATGCAATAAAGGTATGATTTTTCTCACTTTTATCATGGATGTTTAGTTTCAAAATTTCATTATTGTTTTCTGTATTATTTAGTTATATACTAGTACTCTGTTAAAAAAAAAAAAACTTAAACATTTTTTAATGAATTTGGATTAGCAGCATTAAATTTGTAATAATCAAAGTTGTTTTTTAAAAATTTCGACTATACGCCTTTTCAGTTATACATCATTTTGCGTCAGTCCCTTGAAAAGACGTATAAGCTGTGATTTAGTGCATTTGTAAGAGCGTTTTGTTTTGTGTCAGAATGTAACAATCCTCAGTGCCAGTTTTTCGTTTCATTTTTCTTAGAATAAAAATTCAGCAAAAACTTTCTAACGTACTATTTATTTTCTTAAGGGCGTATCATTTTGTTGAACTTTCTTTTAGAAGTTAATAATAATGCATGTTTTTGCATTCTTGAATTTCCTTCGAACAGGGTGTTGACCTGTCACGAAAAAATCCTGAGTCTTTAATTCTGTCACGAATTTCCGTTCTGTCTCACGCAATTTTTTCATTGAAAAGAATTCTCTAAGAGGGAAATGTTTCCTAATTTCCAGGCAAAATAACCGATTATAAATAAGGATATCGTTATTTGCAGGTGCAGTACCTGCGAATAAAACGTTATTTGCAGGTACAGTGCGCCAACGTCCGGTTCTTGTTCGATCATCCTAATTAAGCAGCATAGAGGTTTCTTGGGAGGGTTACCGCCTGAGGAACACTGTGTGCTTTTGGCTTTCTTTTTGAGTTCTTGACTCATAGGCTTTGTTAGTTATACCAGATCAAGTGGAATTAGTTTCAAAGGTTAAAATATCTGCGGATAAAATGTTATTTACTGTTTAAGAATGAATAATGAGCGGTCGTGAATTTTTTCTCTAATCTTTATAATTTAAAAAGATTTCTAAATATAATTCTAAACATTATTTCTCATTGCTGGACTTTCATTCAAACCGCTCTTCATTTCTGCAAATATTTGATAGTTTGTTTCTAATCCATTGTTAAAAACTGAAGTAGAAAGATGCTACTTATTATCGAATTCTACCTATTTTTGAATAATGTGATTAGAAGGTTAATGTGATTATTAGGCAGTGTACATTCTGTTTAAATTATTTTTCTTCTATAGGAGTAATTGAAGAGACCTCGAAGCAAATATTCATACATTTTTAAATTTAAATCACATGCAATCATTGAGTAGTGGAAAGGGAGTAAGAATATAGTTATTTAAAATATGCTTGAAAATTAACAAGGTTTAGAAAAAAAAGAGCAAAATCAAATAAAATATTGAATTTATAGACATCGGTTTTAAAAACAATTGGTGAAAATTCAAATTCTTAAACAGATTTAAGTATTTGCTAGTACAAAAAATTGCTCCCAACTTGCTGTCCGGATTCGAACCCATAACCTTTCGGTTAGCAGTCAAATGTTTTACGACCACGTCACTCGGCCGTGATGTAAAAAGGTGCGGAATCATTTTACTTCCTTTTTTCAGCTTCTCGCTGCTAAAATTTTTAACGATGGCTAATTTTGCATTTTCTTACCTGTAAATTTGCATTTCGTAAATGGGATTATAGCAGATTCAAACTATTGACTTTGGGGTTTCCGTCAACTGGAAAGGGAAGTTTAAAATTTCGTAAGACATCTTTCGGGTCTTTGCAGCTCATTAGGATCGGAAATTTGTTTTTTATTGATAATTTGCGATGAGGTTTAATTTTATGGCTGAAAAAAAATCAGTAAATATATTTTCTCTACCAAATTCAATCAAATGAATTAGAAATCAACCCTCAAGACCAAATTAAATGTGAAACAAAAATGTCGCATGTCTCCGATGAGAAACTGAAGATTTTTACAAAATAGCTTTGATATTTCTTTTAATAATCTCTTAAACACAGAAAGAACGTTTCAAGTACAAAAAGAACTTTTTAAAATTTCCACAGAAAGCATATTGAATTTCAGAAAAGCTGCAAGTAATCCGTAGGTACAGTATACCTGCAAATAACGTCTTATCCGTAGGTACAGTGTACCTGCAAATAACGTTTTATTCGCAGGTACAGTACCTGCAAATAATCACTTCCTATAAATAATGCTAAATTGGAAAGAAATTAGACGTAGCATTTCTTTTGTTGTCAAAGCTCATCTTATTAAGCTAAATTCCTATATCTCACCAAAAAATTGCGATTCCAATTTCTAGATCAGATATCACACATTTTTTTTAAAGAATAGAAATTGTTCTTTATTTTCAACTAGCCACCTTCGGCGACCAGCTTGTTCGCCAGGAATATAATTTCAACTGCATCTCTGAAGATAATTATTTTATATTCCTTAATTTTTATATTCCTGGTTCCCTCAACAAAGTAATTTTTAACTTCCAATTGCGATACACATTTAACCCCCGTTCTTTTCGTAGCCGACATTACTTTCTTATTCCTTATAAACAAAAAAGCTCTCTTAATCGTATTGCAAACTACATTACTGGTGACCTGTAAAAAGTATTGATCTGCATTTTAGTCAGTCATTTTGTGTAAGACATTTAGAAAGTAATTATATTTGGATAGATTTTTCTGCATTACGCAAGAAGTGTATAAAAAAATTTGGACGGAAATTAATCAATTGTAATGAATTTAAAATATCGTCTTTATCATTAAAAGGTTTTATACTTAATTCAGAAAATCATTCCTGTTACTTCTATCGCTATTTTCCTATTGGTTGCTAGATGAGATAGTTAAATCCTTTTCCTTCTAACCGCAATTGACCAACAATGGCGGCCATTTCATTGTTGGCAAATGACCGGGTAGCGGGCGTCCCCCCTCCTGGAATAGCGCTGAACGACAGGACGATTCTGCCCCGGGATCTGAGGCAACTGAATTCTCTCTCTAGCTGGGGCTCAGAGAGAAGACCTATTTGATCCCCGCCCTTCCTCCCTACCTTTGGTCTCCACCGTTCGGTCGAAAAGAGAAACGGTCTCCTTGAACGACCTTGACCACAGTTAATGATAATTAAAAACCTTGTAAAATTGAAATTAATTATAGCACAGTACTCATACTAAATCACAGTACTATCATTGGAAAGATAATTGTTTGCACTTTAAATTGGTATAAAAGTCATTTTCATGCGATAATGCTTTCGAAAGTTATTGATGGAAAAAAGGCCAAACACGTCGAAATTTGGCTTAATTTTTAAATAATTAAAATTTAAATAAAAATCGAAAAAAAACGCCTCCGAGGTGCACATTTTCAGCATCCAAAATATATCTGTGCCAAATTTGATAGCTCTACATTCTACGGTCTACTCTATAGAGCATCAACAGACACACAAACATCCATCTTTATTAGCATTAGAGATTCTAAAATGCTGATGGGGGAGGGAGTGATTTCTTGAGCCCTTTAGGCAGAGGTGTAGTCGCAAAATTAGCAGTGCCGGGACGCTCTAAAAGCAGTGCCGGAACACCTAAAAGAGTGCCTTTGTGACAAAAATCGCGTTATCTTAAGGACACATTTACAGTTTTTGTTATTTATTTCTCGTTAAAAGCAGTGTCGGAAACGTCGAAAATTTAACACGTTTCGAAGGTTTAATGGACTTTTCATTTTGTTATGCACCGGATTACTTCCTTTAAATTGATTATGTTGTATTTTATTTTTACATGAAAGAGTTTTATTTTCACACAGCTTGTCGTGACAAACTTGATGTGGCAACTTTGCAGCAAACTTCCTGCAAAGTAACAAAGCATAATCGACCAACCCACTTGCAAAACAAGTCTGCTGTGAAGTTATGACAAGCTTCACACCACGATTGCAAAACTAGCTTGCTGCAAAGATGATACAGCACACTTACAGATAATCTTTGTCTCTGTTTTAAAAAACATCCGATTTTTATTAATTCAATAAATCAGTGATAATTCGTAGAAAAACTAACTTTTTTATAAAAATTTTTTTGAAAAATTCTCCATTTTTTTACAAAATATGGAACTCGCCCTTTAGAGAAAACTATATCGCCTTTTTCTTATTGTTGAAATTTTAACGTTCATAAACAAAATTAAACCTAAAAAACAGTCAATGTTTGTTGAAAAATAATAACTTACATTTTGTCCCATTTTAAAAGTAATTACTTTTGAACCCTAATTTCATAATTTATTCTACTAGCAAAACGTTGTTATTAGCGAAAATAGCTCTGTCTTTGACTTTAAATCATATTCTCAACTCAAAAATTAATGAAATCAAGAAAACAGTTTAAAATAAATAGTATAGATGCACGAACTATTAGCGCAATATCTCTTCTCCTCTCAGAGTCTAGCTGGTCGAGTGGTTAAGACGACAGGTTTAGGAAGCGAGATGTCGGCCGTTCGAATCCGAGTTTGTTTTATATTCTGTTTTTGCTATAGTTTGCAATGAGTTTGACTCGGCAAGCTCGTGAGAAGTTTGCAGCGTGGTGATCAAGAAAAATCAAACTTGCTGCAAGTGTACATGCTATCTGGGTAGTAGATAAATAAAGATTTGACGAAAATTTGAGAGGGTCAACAGTACGTCCTTCCCCTTGTATAGCAGATCGTGCCCCCCCATCGGGGAGACCCTGTTCCTCCTCCCATTGGACGGACTCTAAAGCCACTCCTGATTATTAGCCATTATGCCTAATGGGCGGCAGTTTTTATTGAGAAAGGAGCATAGAAAGTAAAGAATGAAAAGAACCCCCTATTACACAGGAGATTTTATGAACTAACTCAAAATTCACGAAGACTTATAAGCAGTAATAATGATATCTTACCTAAGTGTTCCAATAATTGGAGACTTTCATTGTTTAGAAATTGAAAATCACATGAAGCCGACAACGAGGTACTGATTTTCTTTTTTTATATATAAAAGACTTTTGCACTAGTATATTCGTCCATATAACTTATTTTGAAAACTAGAATAATATCAAAATCTTAATCATGTGAATTCTTTGAAATCTTTTATACTATATTAATCGAAGATTTTGTTCAATAGCACAAATACGACATTAATGTCAACGAAGAAACAAATAAAATTGTCTTTGATTAGTAGTGTTGATGAAAAATATGTATAGTTACTAGATGATTGAGAAATCTCTATGATCTATCAAATAAACAAGTCCTGTTTTCACGTGATTTTTTATTCATGACATTTGGGACACGAAATCTGATGGTTACAGTCATACGCCCACATTCCTTTGAAAGCAAATTCGTATAGAAGCGAATTGTTAAATATCGCACAACTCATTACAAAATATCCTTCATCAGACAGGATGTGAAAATATATTCATATTTTGGCAACAGACTTACTTCCCATCTTTGCTCATTTGTTTAGGGTTGCTCTGTTATGTTTTCAATAGGTGATCGCCAAAAATACATGTGCTTTGCTCATTCGGAATGTGCTTATTGTTGTGATGTATATCTTCGCGGTAAATTTGTCAATTATCCAGCCTTTATGGTAAATCCCCTTCCCCAAAAAAGTATTTTAATTTTTTTTCTCGAGTTATGCGTTAATTTTAAGATGTTTTGTTTCGTATATTGGTAGTGAAGTGTAGAATTTATGAAGTGATTCCCAAATTAGAGGGTCCGCTGAATTCCAATTTAAACTTTGGGACGACATTTAGTGGAAATTAAGAAGCATGTTTTCTGTATGCCATTAACCCTGGAAATGGTAACGTTACTTCACAGTTTGAATGGGAAAAGGAGTCAATTTGACTCAACATTTCCATTCCATGGTTAAAAATATGCGTTTTTCTTGTAAACTTCTTGAAGAATAAAAATTCTTAAGGTTAAAAGTTTGAAAATTAAAAAAAAAAAAAAAAAAACGAGATTCACTTCTAATTCAATTTCTAAAAATACCGAAGTTCTTAACTCTGTTTGAATTAAAGAATAAGTTATTGTAGTTTTCTTTTAGACTATGGCCTTTGATATGATTCTTAAAAGCTTCATATTTTCTTGTATATATTATTCTTTCCGGCACATTTTTGCATAGTTTTCTTTAATAGATATGCATAATGATTGGAAATTTTACAGATTAAAATTGTTACATGAAATTTAAGGCATCTGAAAAAAGCTATGAAAAGTAGAGTAGTTATAGATCTTTTTTGTTCTTGTGACATATTCAACTCTGAATTTTATAGTTATTAGTGATTTTTTCTGTTTGACTCCTCAAAAGCATTTCTTGCATTCACTTTGTTTTCCTTAAAATCTTTAAGTTATTTGATGAGATTCTATAAGCACAGTAAGAAAAAAATATTGCTTTTACTTAAAAAACAATTTAACTGAAATAAAATGAAAAATAGTTTTGAATTAATTTGTTCATTTAATCTAAAGAAATAGTTTAATGAATGCACACTTATTTAAAAGCTACTTTATTTTCAGAAAGTTAAGCAGATAGCTGCAAAATTTCATTAAAATCTCTTAGTATTTTCATAAGTCTGCATAAATCTTATTAAAATGGTAAAAACTTAATCCCATCAATTAGTAAGTTTTAACTCTTAATTTAATCATACTTTGAACTACAACTAGATTTTTTAGTTTCAATATTTTTTTACTTTAAAGATATATTGAATTACCATTTGAAAGTACAACTTTATGAAGGTTTTCTTACTACACCTCTATTGCTTTATCTACTTGATTCTTTCTAATATATACCTTCATAATATTTTATATTTTACTGCCATAATTTTACCTCTTGTTATGAAAGAAATAATATGGAAACTGAATGATTTTAAATTCAATAAATATGAGCATGGAATTTCCTGGGAGATATTTCATATGCATGTTTATTTTCGAAATCTCTGGCTCATAATGAATTAGCTGTATTTTCTTTGCCTAAGCATGAAAAAGAATTGCATTTTTAAATTGTATTAATGTTTTTTAATCCATTTACTACAACATTATTGTTATAACACTTCCCAATTTACCACTTCTTGGAAACTCTTTCTTACTTCACATTATATTTTTTTTGTTGGAAATTTACTGTAGCCTGTTTTAATTGTAAAATTTTAAATGCAATTAACCCTCCGAGCGGCACAAACGTCTTTTTACGTTTTTCATGTTCAGTTCAAAAGCAGATAGCTCTTATTTATAGTATATTTTCTTAAACAATCATCGATAAATTGTTCTTAAGATTTCAGAGATATAATTAAATACAAAAAAGATTGATTCATTTACTTTAAAAGCTAGGTTTCCTAACCTCTAATAGCTAAAAGTTCAAAATAATTGGGCGCTCGGAGGGTTAAATCAGTGGCAATATCTGTAGAATTACCACACTTAAAATATATTCTTTTAGCCCTTTAACTGCGGGTGAGGTTTATAAACCTGATAAACTGAAATTATACCAGACACGGCTGTGGTTTATAAACCACGTGTTGCGGCAGTGACTTATTTAACACTATATTATATAAAAATAACTAAAATAAAATTATACATTTTTATCATTAATTACAAAATGCATATTTAGGCATGCAGATATTTTTTGTTCATCACTGTATCACAATAAATACATGACAAATATATCAGCTGTACTAAAAGTGCCCGCAGTTAAAGGATTAATTTGTACTTGATTTTTAAAAAAAACTTTTCCTATTTCAGAATTTTTTCTGAAATTCTTCGTCCAGCATAATTTTCTACTAGACACTGAAATATAACTGCAGCATCATCCTTTGAGTTTCATAAAATATAAAAGATTAAAATTATTATAAAAACTTTGATTTTCATTTTTCATAACCATTAATAATTTTGTACTGTCAATTACAAAAGTATTTTATATTTAATAAATTTGAAATGTTTTATAATTACAGTTGATATTGATGTACAAAATAAAGAAATCTGTATGGTTTTTAATAGTCAGTTTTCTTTTCAGATTATTTGAAAATTATTTAAATCGGTTGGAACTAGCTCATTTCGTTTTGGGTAAGGTATAATTCTAACTTTTTATTACTTCATTGGAAGAAATATTGAGAGGTTATATTTTTGTGAAAACTGTGTTTTCATTTCATCATGCTCATGTTAAAGATTTTTTGTTTCAGTGCTGATTTTTTTCCCCAGTTATGTATATTTTTATGTAAATATAAAATGTTTTAATAACTTTTATAAATTTTTTTTCTCTAAGCAACATAGGGGGAAACATCTATGCTTGGTTCTAGAAGAGTTGTAAATTATTCTTCTTGTATGACTTTTTAAGATTTTGTTTTATAAAGCGGCCACCGAGCTACCTTTGAATTTCGCCAAGCTTATAAGTTCAGTGTTCTACAGTTCTGATAATTTCCAAATGGATTTGTTTAGGACTGCCATGCTTCTGTAATAACGTACTTCAGTCAACTTTTTATGCTGTAAATTTAAGATATATCTTGAGAAATACTGCATTACTAAATCCAAGCAAACTAAACCCCAAACTAAGAAACTAAATAAAATAAATACTAGGGAATAATTAAAAGTTATATGAATAATGGTTTATAAACATATTTTTATGCATTTATAAAATAAGTATCTGGAAAAGTTTCATTTTCATTGAGTTCTGTCAGACTTAAACTAGTTTGAACTTACATTTTATAGTACAAAATGTAGTTTCTTTAGTGTTATTTACAGTTTTTTTGCTATTTGAATGATGTTTTTTTCCTATATAAATGAAAAGAGACAATTGTAATATTGTCTGAAGTTAAATTATTTTTTATATATCTTTGTGCAAATCTTTGAAAGATTTTTTTTTTTTTTTTTTTGGAAAATCATAGGTTTTTCAAATTACCTGTTATTACAAGCTTGAATTAATCTTAACGGTCTTGTTAATTTAGTTCTAGGGTAAGACTGATTGTTCTATATATATATTTTGGTTTTTAGGAGATTCGAAATTCTGATGCATCAAATAACAGCAACAATCTTTGACAAGGCATGATGTCAAATTTTAGACATTGCACCTGTCATCAATAGCTGATAAGATCAGCTTAAACGTACGAACTTTCGTATAATTATTGAATATATTCTATGTCTACTCGACACTAATTATTCCTTAGAAAGGGTCTTTTTTTTATGAATAAGTTGTGGACGAGCTAGAAAATACAGATGCAAGTCGCAGTTTATAAAGCAGCGTGAATTACCAATTTTAAAAAATACTGCCAAGAATTTCCTTCTTTATTTAAATCAACACCAAATATACTGACACAAAAATGTGTTCTTCAAAAAAATGCAACATCACATGAATTATTTATTTTCACGTATTTATTCCAGTTCTTTTCATTAATAAATAAAAAATGAAGAAATATATGTTTTCTAAAATTCACATATTACCTAAAAATTAAAAAAAATGTCCCGTTTTGAGGGTAAAAATAAATGTTCACTTTATTCATGCTGCTAAAAACTTTCAGTACTTTCACTCCTCATTGGCTGTGTTGTGCTCATATTTGACATATCCACAGTATTGGATATTTTGATTGGTCAGGTTAATGAAAATTTTGTAACTTTAATTTCTCTGTAATAAATCATCCACATCAGAACATTGGATTTTTAAAACTTATACTTTATAATCTGTCTTTTGATTGCTTGCAGAAGTTCCACCATGACATGTTAAATGAACATGATTGATATCTTGCCATGTCCTGTGGCCTTTAACTAGCTGCCATACATCTCAAAATTACCTCTACTCAAGAAAGTCAAATTTGGAATGCGCTTATTGCAGTGAAGTGTATATTTGCGGTAACTCTGTTGATTATTCAGACTTTTTGGTAAGTTCCCATTTTCTGTAAAAAAATAGGTTAACCTGGAGTTTAGGGTGCGTACTCACTTCGTTTACCTTAAGCTCGCCAATTGTTTTGTCGCCAAGAAAAAGAGTGCCAGAACATTTGTTTTGGATGCAAGTTGAAATTTTTTTCGGCATTGTTTGCACATTCATCTACAGTGATTTGTTTACCAATCTACAGCGCATGCCCTTAATTTCACCTCATTTTTATTGGTACACTGTCTGCTCTCTTCGATTTGTTTGGTTGGCGTACGAATTTGAATGATACTTCATTTCGAATTCTTGAACACTTACCAAACGGTTTTTCTCAATAATCTTTTGCTTCTCTTCTGAAGATTTTCGTTCATTTAATTTGCTGATTCTCTTTCACTGTGTTGATGATTATGGCTTCCAAATATCGAACAAGGAATGTTTTTTTCTGGAAACAATGGTTCCCTTGCTACGTTTCATCCTCTTCAGACATTGTGTTTTTCCTGTGTTCGTGCTTTCCCTGTGTGTTTTGTTTCTCAATGAAAAAGCAAAGCTATGAGGGGCCCACTTTGCTGAAAGCAAAGGCGCTGATGTTTTTTTAAGTTAAAAAAATTTGCCCGGTGCACACTTGCAATGCTGAAGGCATTGCACGCTCAATCTCTCATTTTGAGATGCCATAGACATCGCATGTGCAAGAGACCTATAAAAACTCACTGCACATCGTAAACAGTGTTTGGCGACGGCAAATAGAATTGCGCCAAAGAAAATTGACGAGAAAATAGTACACACCCTAAACTCCAGGTTTACCAAAAAATATATTTTATCTATTTTTTGAGTTACTCATTAGTTTTAAGTTGTTGCTTTCCATACACTGGATCTGAAGTGTAGAAATTATGAAGCAATTCCCGAATTTGAGGGTCCACTGAATTTCAATTTAAACTCGAGTATATTTAGAGGAAATTACAAAGCATGTTTTCTAAGTACCTTTAAAAATATTTGTCTTTCTTGTTAATTTCTTGAAAAATGAAAACTGGTGTGGCGATCCTGAATTCCTTCCGATGACGTCACTCTTGAAACTACTTACTTAGTTGTGCAATACACGAGCGATGCACGAGGCAGCAGACTAGATGTTCATGCACCAGATAACTGAATATCATCTGTTTTGTGTTCCATTAATATCTAACTAGCACTTTCTTAATGCTTTAATAAATGTTGTTAATTTTTATGCCTAAAGTTGTTGCTCTATTTTTATGAATATTTGGATGCATACCTTTACATAATCAAGCATCCATATTGGTGACCCTACAAGTGAATAAACCTCATTTCTTGTGCTGCCGTACAATTTAAAATGGATCCATCGGAAATTTATTCAAATGGCGGTCAGCGTATTGTACAAGATTAATTACATTTTCAAGTTCTCCTTAACAAGCTTAATTGACAGGACTGGACAATATTAATTGACTTTCGAGAAGGACTAATATGGCGTTCCTGTGGTCAGTGAGTTTATTTTTTTTATCAATTGTACTATTGGTGTATGTATTCAGTATTTTGAAGCTGAATTATTGATTTTGATGTATGAAGTTTACTGTCTAGATAATTGTCACCATAACTTATGTTAGATAATTTGGTTTTGCATTTTCGTATTGGTTACTTGGAGTTTCAATATAATATTTCATTTGTAATTACATATTTCAAGGCAATTGCTGAAGTTATTTTTTGTATTGTGATTTTGATTGCTTGGCTCAAACATGCCTGGAAATAATCAGGATTCCGTCAGTGACGTCGCCACAATTGCTCGTGTTGGCGTCAAACTACCGCCTTTTTGGAAAGCAAATCCGGCGTTGTGGTTTGTACAGCTTGAGGCGCAATTTGCCTTGGCCGGAATTACTGTTGATGATACAAAATTTAATCATGTTATTTCTGCAGTCGATTCTGAAATTTTGAATTCTGTCAGTGATATAATTTTGAGACCTCCCGATATTGATAAATATACAATATTGAAAAAGCGTTTGATTGAGTTGCATTCAGAGAGTGAAGCTTCTAAAATTCGTACACTCTTGCAAGGATTAGAACTTGGCGACCAGAGGCCATCACAGTTGTTAACACGCATGAGAGCTTTAGCTGGTGATACTGTTGGGGAACCATTACTAAAATCTCTCTGGATGGGTAGACTTCCAAATAGCACCCAAACAATATTAGCTGCTTTGAGTGAGGATCTGGCTGGTCTGGCAACTGTTGCAGACAAAATTAGTGATTTGGCTAATCATTCCAATATTAATGCAGTTCACGTTACACCTTCAACTTCTGATACTAGGGTAACCCAACTTGAACAACAAGTCACTCAATTGACTACATTAGTTGGTGAGCTTTCTTCAACCATACGCCAAACACATTCTCGAAGTAGAGATAGACAATTTAACTACGGACGCAGTCGCTCCCGAGACCGCTTTCGGAAATATAAAGAACCCTCGAGTGATATTTGTTTCTATCATACTAATTTTGGTAAAAACGCAAGGAAATGCAATTCTCCTTGTTCTTTCAATTCTCCGGAAAACTAAATCGGCGATCGTCCACTGGCCTTGGCAACGATCACCAAGTTAATCGAATTATGTTGGCCGATAGGATTAGTAAACTGAGATTTTTGGTGGATACCGGAGCAGACGTATCAGTTTTGCCAAAATATTATGCTCCAAAAGCTGATTCCTCAAATGAGTTACTCCTCTTGGCTGCTAATGGCACCAAAATATCGACTTTCGGTCAAAAGCGCCTGACTCTAGACTTGAATTTGCGCCGAACCTTTACTTTGCCTTTCATAATAGCGAATGTTAACCAACCAATCATTGGTGTCGATTTTTTGAAACACTTTAACCTTTTGGTGGACGTTAAGAGTGGCTGTTTGATTGATGGAATAACTAAATTAACCACTCAAGGCAAATACACAAACACTGATTCGCTAACTTCTGGTATATCTATTTTGCTTGGTGATTCAGAATTCTATGGGATTTTATCGCAGTTCCCGGAACTAACCAATCCATCTCAACCAACGAGAAACAACAAGCCAACTAAAGTCCACCACTTTATCAAAACAACTGGTCAACCAGTATTTTCGAGGCCTCGTCGATTATCTCTCGAGTTGCTTAAGATAGCGCGTCAGGAATTTGAATTTTTAATGTCTCAGGGTATAGTGCGTCCTTCTAGCAGCCCATGGGCAAGTCCTCTACACATGGTGAAAAAGTCTAATGGCGAATGGAGACCGTGTGGTGACTACCGTCGTTTGAATGCAATTACCATTCCTGACAGGTACCCAGTACCTCATATCCAAGATTGCACTCAAAATTTTTTCAATAAAACTATTTTTTCCACCCTAGATTTGATGAGAGCTTATCACCAGATTCCTGTTAATCTGGCTGACATACCAAAAACAGCTATTACAACTCCATTTGGTCTTTTCGAATATGTTTTTATGCCCTTTGGCTTGCGTAACGCCGGTCAAACTTTTCAACGCTATATACATCAAGTTTTGTCTAACTTAGATTTCTGCATTCCATATTTTGACGATGTACTAATTGCATCGAATAACTCTGAGAAGCACAAACAGCATTTGAAGCAAGTATTTGAGCGATTGTCTCAACATGGTTTGAAACTCAACCCTTTGAAATGTGTTCTTGGAAAACAGTAAAGTTTTAGGATGTTCCATCACATCCGAAGGAACAACCTTACTAGAGAAAGTTCAGGCTATTT